>NQII01007902.1:52725-70080 GCA_002778355.1 Clitarchus hookeri | reverse complement strand
AAGCCCGTGAGATCTGTTGAGCGCAGAGGTTTCACGAGATAGATAAACGCAGTTTGCCTAAATTCAGAAAATATGCACCGCGGAAGAAACAGCTGACGAGCTGGATAATGGTGCCGAGAACAACCCCTCCCCCCTTAGCTAACCACAGGACAATGTGGAAACGCAACAGGAAATAGCTGACAGAGCAAGCTAGGAGCAAGGTGCTACCCCCTGCCCCCAACCTTCAGGAACCAGGGCACAGGTTTTGAAAGACATTTTTCTGCTTTCCACTACCTCACCCCCTCCCCCAATAATAGAGACACGTGCCGACACTTAGGAGGGAGGCTGGTGTGCATAAAAACCCCTTTACGAGAGAAGTGGGATTCAGTTGATTATTACCGCCCAGAGTAGTCAGTCAGTTGAAGATCACCGAGCAAAGAGTTAGGCCAACCAGGCCAGTGCGGCCGGGGGGAGGTTTGGACCCCTGGCCATGTCAGTATGTCAGTAGAACAGCAGTCCAGTGAGACGGCAGAACCTGCAGGCCTTGCCAAGGCCGCCCATCGCCAGAGCTCACCCTCCAGAGCTGACATCATACCAGCAATAGTTAAGTATCCAGTCGCCGCACAGAGAAGCCCCCCCCCTCCATCACTAAGTCGAGTCGTCCACTGTTAATACGAGTAGTCAAATTCAAATTAGAGTACCACACATCTCAAGTGTTGATGTATAAAGTTTTTGTTCGAACTCCAGACAATATATTCGTCCTTCAAAATGAAACAGCAAAAGACTACCTTCTTGCAAACCCCTTAACCTTCTAGGCATCTTATAGTCTATGCCGGGAGGACGTAACTACGACGCTATAAGTCATCCTGTCTTCTACAGTGGCGTAGCATCAACTTTGTGAAACATTCGCATCAGAGTACTAATGCAAAACCCGCCAGGAGGCACAAGAAGTTGACATTTTCCGAAAAGGTTTGTGAAAGTTGGAAAACGCAGATTTTCTTATCACTCTTTATATTTGTACCCCAAAATAACTTTTCTTGATGAAACATTATTCCATTAGTGACCAGAGATAGTGAATGTATAGTGCAATGGTGGTAAATGATTAGATTGAGGTTTTTTGGACATTCGCCATTGCAAAGCAGATGTCTGTCATGCAAAAAACAATAACTGAACAGGGAAAATATACTAAAATAAAACAAGTAACCAATGGACGAGAAAAAAAAATGTATATCACACATTGTATTTATATATACACACAAACACACTTGACTACATCATACCTGGCTTGCTTTCTGTCGTGTCTGGTAAAACTGCTGTTGTTGAGTGCGTCTTTTTGAAGTGTTGTCCCATTTTCTTAGTATATATTTTTACATTTGTGTCGTAATTTTTCAAGCAGGTTTCCAGCCTGTGTAGTATTCTGTGCGTTATCTGTTGGTCTCATATATATATTTTTTTGTAACTAGTTACTGTTCTGTTCCTGAATATTCCCTCTCAGAATTTGCCAGTTACTATCTCACCCATAGGCTAGTTGTTTTAAGTAATTTTTCGTGTTCAGTTATTGTTTTTCCATGACAGACACCTTTATAGTAATGGCGAATGTCAACAAAAATCTACTCAGAGACTTCTCAGAGATTTCTCATGTAAAACAGACGTGGATATCCAAAGAGCTTACACAAAATACTTTGAAATACGCAGTGTGGGTTTTTACCACTTAATCATACTTTTTTCGAAAAAGAATACATAAAGTTATATAATTACCGCTATTTTAACAAATCGCTCAAAACGTAAAGTTTTTCCGTGATAAAATACAACAGTAATATACTTTTAATACATTGAGAAAAATACTTTGTGACGGCCACAAAATACTTTGTTGAAATTTACCTTACCAAATTATTTTGTGGACTACACATAACAGTTTGTAACCACTACAAAATAAATTTTTAGTGGCCACAAAAGTTTATTGGTTGCAAAAAATTACATTTTGTGATCACCACATGATAATTTGGCATGGTGAATACAAAGAAAACATTTTGTAGTTGCTACAAAGTATTTAGGTTAAATAATTTTCTTTATTACAAACATAATTTTACTTCCTATTTAAAAGATACCTAATATATCTTACTATTACTGGTGCCACAAACTACGTCAAAATATCTGAAAATCCAGTGTTTGGAGAGGGGAGTTTGCGCACTTTCTCAGTTTTGTTTGTATAAGTTAGGTCTGACGCTAATAAAGTATCTGGAATTCAAAACCTGTATGTTCTGGCATAATGTATTTTAAATAGGGCACAAAGGGAATGCGGGAGTAGGTGCCAGGTGCAAGCCGGCCACCATGTTGTGACGTCATCCGAACACACTATTGTATATGTGTGACCATGACCTATGAGCTTGACCATGACCTGCGATGATAAACACAAAAATTAAAAAAAATTATTTAAAAAAAATTAAAATGTTTATTAATAAGTTTACAAAAATTTATAAATGTACTACATTTTCTTCCCCAGCACTCCATCCAGCAGACGACTGACCTTCTTCCAACCAATCACATTGGCTGAACATTACCCTCACCCACTAACTTGCCATTGTTCATTCCATCACATGCATTCATCTTGGATTTCATATTATTACTTTTACATCACCTAGGTGGTGCTAGTGTATAAATAATATATTTTACAACCAGATGTGCTGGAGATTTAGCCACAATGTTGGTTGTTGTCGACCATGACCTTGAACCTTGAACCCATGACCCTTGACCCCATGACACCATGACCCTTAACCTCATGGCCCTTGACCCAATGACCCTTTACCCAATCACCCTTGAATACATGATTCATGACCCTATGTCCCTTAATTTAATGACCCCTGACCTAATGACACCATGATTCTTGACTTCATGACCCTTAACACCATGATCCTTTACCCCATGATCCTTTGATTCCATGCACTTGAACCTTGACCCTTGACACCATGACTCTTGACCCCACGACCCCTTGATCATTGACCCTTGGACCATTTGACCCCATGAACCTTGAACATGGACGATTGACCCTTTACTCCATGACCCCATTACCTATAACCCTTTACCATGAACCCAAAATTTCCAGAAAATAAAATCTACAAAATAATAACTTAAAAAATGTCTAAAAAAATTTATTTGAAAAACGACAACCCCCTAGGATGCACTGACCTTTTAGGCAGGTAGCAGGCTTTCACAAAGTAAAACATTCTGCACTTGCATGGTGTTGAATAACCACGAAGTTAGCACACTTGGTAAGTGCATTGTTAGCTTTTGTACATATTCATACCTACATGTTGTCGGATAACCGTGAAGTATCTGTAAGTAGTTCTTTGCACCAGCGTATTTTCACACAAGCCGACGGCGGCAACCGCCGGCCAGCTCACATGCTATCTACAACGCAATGTTCGTCCAGCAGGTTATGTATTGAGATAAGAATGCTAGTTACATTTTAATTTTTTTATTTTCTCTTTTTTTGTACAAAATATTTAATGACAAAAAAAAGTAAATTATTTTTACTTCCTTTTGAAGGGTTTTAGATTAAGTGAATTACTTGCAATATTAGGAGACGTATATGATGAAGGCAACAATGGTGCGATTTCTCAAGATGAGTTTTCGATTGCAATACAACCTCTAAACAATTGAACACAAGATCATACAGATGAAGACTCTGGGGACGAAGCTATTATGGCTCCGAACAACTGACCTGGCCCTCAGATAGGAGATGAAGTCAGTGTTTATGAATTCTACACAGCCTCCACTTACGACTTTCAGTGAATCCAAAAAAGAAACGTCTAACAGAAAATCGTTTGTGTGGTGTGATAGTGATCTCGCAATTTCTGCTTATAATTGTTCAGATATAACAACAGTTGATAATCAAGTTTCTCTGGCAGAATTAATTTAATATTTTGTTGACAATGATGTTATATTCATGATTGTAAATTAAAGCAACATGTATGCTGCAAGAAAGAATCAACATGGTGACATCAGCTGTTAAGTAATTAAATGTTTCATTAAACTATAACTCTGTGTGGGAATGTTTGTGTTCTTAGATGACGAATTTATTGGGAAGAAAGTTCTGACACACATAACGTATTTTCTTAATTGCTTCGTCTCGGAACCGGTTTGAATTCTTAATGTAGAATTTAAATCGTTGCAACAATAAAAACCATAGATGTCAGTGATCGGTTCACAAAAGTTCGGCCCCTCTTCACAATGCTAAACTAATGATTTCAAGCTTACACACCACACAATGAGAAGCACAGTGTTGATAAAGCTATGGTTCCTATTTTTGGACGTCATTGCTGCAAGCAGTATAACAGGGGTAAAAGAATAATGATCATTAACTGTAGGTTGGTGCAACATCTTATAGTTACGTGATATGGATCGATCCATATCAAGGTGCTAGATCTATTCCTAAACAGTACAGATCTCTTGGTCTTGGACCATCGGTCGTTTTGCAATATGCAGACATTCTTTCTTGTTTGGGTGAGTTTCCAGATTACATATTCTTTGATAGTTATTTCACTACAGTTAATCTTCCTCATGAACTGAATAAGAGAAGACTGTAAGAAACTGGTACAATAAGTCTCAACAGAAACTCAAAGTGTCCATTGGAAGCAACTGTAACTATGAAGAAAAAGGAACACGGAAGATACGATTCAAAAGTTATAAAAGACAAAAACATTATTATAGTAAAGTGGCATGATAACAGCATTGTCAGTGTAGCATATAATGCAGAACCAATAAATCCATTACACAATGAATAGATATTATCAAGAATGCACTAAAAATTGTGTTGATTCCACAGCCACTTCGTATTTATGCATATTACACTGGAACGGAAGGTGTCGACTCAAGCGATCAAGACATTATCTTGTATCGCACGAACATTCGCGGGAAGAAATGGTACTTTCCTCTCATTGCACATTTAGTAGGTGTTGCAAAACAAAACGCGACAAATAACTTCGTTCCAACGAAGTTGAGTATCAAATTGGAAACTAAGTATTGCAATTTTTACCTTCCTATTTACATGTTCAGCGAGGTTTTGCCTTCGGATGATGCAAGTCAGTATGAGCCATTTTCACCCCCCCTCCACTCCAAATACTAGTCAAATCCCTTAACTCACTTGACAATATTACGTGGCATTATCTTTCACTACAAACACTGTCGAATCTAAAACACTGCATATGCTAAACGCTGCATTACCTCTTTAGAAATCTCGACAACCTTGACGGTGCGTACCTTCAAGACCTTGCTGTAAGAGCCGCCCAAATCTCTTCATCCTCTTGACGGTGCGACAGGGAACGGAAAAACAACATTTACTAATGCACTCTATGGCAACTAAAACACAATCACCGGTAATCCAGGGCAGCGGATCCATTACATACAAATGTAAATGTTCCCAAAGATACTGCGTACTTCTATTCAGGCCTTTGGTTTTTCGGCTTGGCCTGTTGGCATGCAACACAAACTATACCCAATTTTCTAGATCTTGACGAAGTCCAGGCCACGCAAAGATTTCCAGCACGCGGAAAATTATTTTATCCTGCCCTAGATTCCCGCCAAAAAACGACTCGTTGTAGTATTTGGAAATCACGGGTCGGAGTCCTTTGGGAGCAAAACCTGTGTATTTTGCCCGCAATTTCCTTGTGCAATACGTGTCTGGACGTTCCCGTTTATTTAATAGAAATAGTTTAATGGCATTCAGAATCAACAATTTGGTGGCATTTAATATTCAGCGAACACATTGGTAATTTTGAAATATTTTATGCTGAAATTAATTTATTCTATCAAGATTTCCGACGGTCAACAAACTCTTTACATTCGCCCCATTCTCTACGCACTCACATAAATCATTATTTCAAAAAAATTGTCACGATGCGTCCACGACGGAATTTTTAGTTCCGTTTATGCGATTCACCTTGAATTTAAAGCGAGACAGCCTAACTAACCAACGGGGTAAACGACCGGCTGGTTTCTGTGATTGCAACCACCAGCTCAACGCTTGATTATCAGCAATCAAGTTAAATGGTGCATGATCTACATAGTCTGCAAAACGCTCCATTGCCCATAAACCTCTAAAACATTCTTTCTCATAAACGGCATTATTTCTTTCAGCAATTGTTAAAATTCTGCTAGCATATACCATTGGAACAAAACCTCCTTTTTTCTTTTGATTCAGATAAGCACCTGTGCCTATTGAACTAGCATCGCGATGCAGAAAGAATTTGTTTTCAAAATTAAGCGAACGTAATACGGCTCACTTGTCAAACACGCCTTTAATCTCTGTACACCAGTGTGCTGCTCTGTATGACACACAAAATATACATTTTTTTAAAACCTTTTCAACACATTTTAATGTTCAGTTAAAGAGATTAGGTATAAATATATTATCAAGTACAACCATTCCCAAAAATATTTTCACCCCTTTCATATTTTTTGGTGGTGAAAAATTTATCACAGCTTTTACTTTTTCAGGGTTGGTACGCAACGGCCCTTATGAAATAATGAAACCTAAATAAGGGAAATGTTGTTCCGGGCAACTAATTGTTTCTGGGTTAAACGTTAACCCCGCTTTCTTTACAGCTATGTACATGGTTAAGATATTCCTCTAACGTGTTGGTGCAGATAGCTACATCAAATGTATAAGTAAAAAATAAAATGAAAAATGTATTTCCCCAACACGTAATTCAAAATCCGCGACGTTGCTTGTTAACCGGAATACACGTCCATGGACAAATGTGTCAACTGATATACTGTTCATAATCCCTAGAGTGTACAAAATACTAAGTGTTCACTTGACTCTGGATGCAATTCACACTGTAATGAAGCTGGATTTAAATCTAAAATATCAAAATGCTTTGTTTTATGCAAATGTTAAAAATCTGTATCCATTACGTTTACAACGAGTTTTGCATTTATTTCTCTGTGGTCGTAAATAATGCGATAATGTCCCGGAGTTTTTATGCACGCAACAAACAAGACGAAATAGCATACGCGCTAGTTGCCTCTTCAACTATAACCTGTTCTTTCAAGTCGGAAATGAGTTGTTTGAAAATCGTAATTTTCGTCGCAGACAATCTATACGGAACTGACACAGTAGATTTACGATCCGTTAATTTTCAATACTATCGGGACATTTGTACCTACAATACCCTAACTTAGAAGTAGTTAGCTCTCCCCTTTTTTATTTTCCAAATTTCCTTTTATACCGTGTCCACATGCTGTAATATTTGAACTTCACCGCATTGCGACGGCTTATTAACCAGCATAACAGAAGTACCAGGAGAAAACCCAAACATCGACAGTTTACTCGCTACGTCAATACAAGCTTGTGTCTTGCCCAAAAATTCAATGCCTAAAACAAATTATTGCAACAATTTTTCAAACATTCTCAAATTTTCTTTCCATGAAAAACGCTCAGATTTAATTTCGACAACAGCAACAATAACGGACAAAATCAAAACAACATCAGAAANACTTTCCATGAAAAACGCTCAGATTTAATTTCGACAACAGCAACAATAACGGACAAAATCAAAACAACATCAGAAATAGAGAACACCACAGTCTCCCCCTTTTTCGCCTGTGTAATACATATGGGATTGTCACGCAACATTTTATTACAAAATCCTTACTCATTACAGACACGGACGTGCCTGAATCAATCAAAGCAGATATTAGCAAGTTACCAATTATCACAGGAAAAACAAACTTTGGTTGATAATTAAATTGGTGTTTGCTGTAGAAACAAAATCAGTTTTTTTTTCGCAATGGACAATTATACTGAATATTACCCGGAACACCACGTTTAAAGCAAGTTATCGTTTCACGAAAATTCATCTATTTATGTTTTTCTCTCTCCTGGCACGAATCTGAACACCATTTTATTCCCCTGTATATCCATTTCAGAGTCCTCTACCTCGTTTTCCCATTTTTATTTCTGCACCATATTTTCTTCCTCCTCCTCCTTACTGCTATCTTTTAAAGAAACAGTTTTCCGTAATATGATTAGCGCGAAAACAAATTTTGCATTGCCTCTTTGGTACATCAGTTCCACTTTTCCGATAACAATCACCGGTAGTTAACTATACGTGCGTTACAAAACATTGCAGTTCATGCAAATAATAGGGTTACCTAGTAAACGCAAAATATTTCCTTTTTTTGGGTAGCAAATTAAAAATAATATATATAACTTCTACTACATTTAACTCTCTGCGTGGCAAACCCAACACATCCACTAACTTAATGGTTTCCGTAAGAAATTCCTGCATGGATTCCCTTGGACATTGCTCTCTGTGAAGTATTTTCACTCAGAACTTCGAAATTTCTACTAGGGTTTTCCCGCAAGTCTTAGCAAAATTTGGTAGAAGTTCGGAAAAGGCCATCGTTCATTAATGCATAGTTTGACTTATGATGAATAGTACGGGCTCTAGCACTTTCAGTAATGCAACTGACTACATACGGGCCACACATATTCAGTGCTACCAACTTTGAAATGTTCACTAATAAGATAACTACGTTAAGTAAGTTTACGGTTTTCCCTACAGGAAGACTACCGCCAAGGGAACTAGGGATGGTTTTCAAGACATTGAAACATTGCCCTAACTATCCCTCAGTATTAAGAGCCATCAAAATCATCAAAGCAGCATAGCGAGTGAATTCCACTATCACTAAATTGAATTTGCAAGACGCCTCGAGCATCTCGAAAACTTATGCGTTGGTACCGACAATTCTGTTCACAGTATTTTCTCACGTCTTCTGACCTGAATGGAGAAAATTTGGCGACGGACACCCATTTATTCTTCGATATCACTGTATTCGAAATCGGAGCTGATGGGGCTCTCTGCGAAGCTGGGAGAGAATAATCTGTAGGACGTTCTGGCCGATGGCGGCTGGTACGGGTTGCCTGATGGTTGCGGGTTCGTGCTAGTAGACGGCATTGACGAAGTTGCTCCTCGTACCAATATGGTGTGGGTAAGCCGAAGAATGTTATCTCCATTTTATTCTGCGTTGCTGTTGCTGTTATTTTCTTCTTCACTCGACAACATGGCTATCGTAAATTTAGCAGGGGTTTGAAACCCTGAATGTTTCGAAATGGTAACTGGATTTTCCTCTTGAAATAGCGAAAAAGAAACGACAGCGCGAAAACTGACTGCTTTCCCGAGGGGGCTCGGGGTGCGTCTTATTAAGAGTTTTTAAGGGAAAAAATATTCCGCCCTCGCGATTTAAGTAGCCCGCCGATTGGTCGGAACGAAGGATTCCGAAAACACCCGCGTAATTAGCCAATGAGAAACATTTGTGGAGTAATTAAATATATAGAAGGGGGTGGGCATCAGCCAATAAAAATCAGGGGTGGGGCACTTGGTGAATTAAAAATATTGGAAGAGGAGAATGGTGGGGCTCAGTCGTCTGCCAGGTGTGGTGCTGGAGACATCACCATCAATGTAAAACAAGTCACAAACGAAAAAACCAAGATGGCTTTCCAACGAAGGTGAGAGACATACTCCAGTAATGTATAAAAAAAATGACAAACAGAAAAAAACCAAGATAGCGGACGGTGGCTGTGACGCAATGAGTTAGGAAGGAAGGGGGTGAAAACCTACGGGATATAATTTTTTAAATATAAATTTTTAAATAAATTTCTTAAACATTAAAAAATTATTGTAAAACATACATCTTTAATATTTTTTAAATATACTTGTTTTTATAAACTGTTTGGTATTTGTTGGGTTTTTCTGAATTATTTGAATAAAAAAATTTTTTTTTTGTATTTTTAGGGTCAAAGGTCAAGTTAAAAATCTCATGGATCCAAGATGGCGGCCGGCACCTAGTTCCTAAGCCAGACGCCGATGCCCCAGTCTCATCATAATCATACTACTAGTCAGCGTATATTTTGTTTTTTATTTAAAGTGTTTCGAAATTATGCTTGCAAGAAGTGAGACATACACAAAAGTTTAATTTCGAGGTCACCTAAAGTCTTCATTCTTTTGACGAAATAAAAATTATCAAAAACTTGTAGTGGTCAATATTACAAACGCTTATTTAATACTCACTGCGACGCACTTCATTCTTCAGTTCAGCGGGTCCTGCACTAATTCATTCCATCTGTTCTTGGCTTTTCGGTGGTTTTGTCTACTTGCGAATTATGTTATTGTCATATTTTCTTTAAGTGTTCTTATAGATATCAATAAACTCTAAAGACAAAGAAGGGTATTTTCACCAGAATCCATGTCAACTATTCGTATAGGTCATACACGTTAACTTGATTTATGTAGTAAAAGAATAATTAAGTATTGAAATAAAGCAAATGAAATAAAAATTACAGTGTACTCACGGCTAATTAAAAACTTTGCAAAGCCTTGCTCAAAGTTTACTTTTTCAGATAACGAAACAGCGCATACATTTAGAATATTGAACACCATTCCTAAATAAATCCACTAACAATCACTGTTACTATTTTGTCACTAAAAATACTAATAAGTTTATGATTACACTCACATACATATATCAACACGTGTGTGTGTGTGTGATTTACTATCAAGTACTCGTGCTACGGCTTCTGACGTCATGGGAGGGACACTAGGCGTCGGGACGTGTCTCCTGAGCGACGGACACTTGTAATATATTTTTCTGATGTTTGGTGGTGTTCCGATAATGGGTGAGGTATGGAGTTTTGGGCGGCCTTTCCAGGCCATTACTCGTTCTCGTTGGCATGCTGCACTCAGCTGGCTTCCAATTTTTTTATTTTATATTAACCTTAACTTTTTAAAATAGATAGAGAAAAAAATATTTAGTAGCACCAACAAAATCTTTGTTTGGGGCAACAAACTAAGAACAAAAAAAAGTTTGGTGTTAATACAAAATGTTTCGTTGCCCCTAANTTGGGGCAACAAACTAAGAACAAAAAAAAGTTTGGTGTTAATACAAAATGTTTCGTTGCCCCTAAACAAACAATTACCTTGGTTGCTCAAAACAAACTTTGTGTGATTCTTTGACTCAGTGCAAGTGTGAGGTAGGTTAGAACGGGTAAGCGATGGTATGAATGCTAACCTTTATCCTGCTTGTTACCTGGAAGTTTGCTGGTAAGTCTGTTAGCTATGTCGTAAAGGCGAAGCCATGAGTTGAAGTAATGGGTGCTTCCATTCCCAGGGCTCATGTTGTGCATCGGTGCGTAACACCTTAACTTTGGTCAAAGCTCAATGTNTAATGGGTGCTTCCATTCCCAGGGCTCATGTTGTGCATCGGTGCGTAACACCTTAACTTTGGTCAAAGCTCAATGTAAATGCATAGAGGATAATTATTTTAAGAACTTTGAAAATTATCTTTCTTTAATGAAATGAAAACAAAACACGAAAGGAAAATAAATTACAGAAAGGGCTTTTATATTTATCAAAACAGCAACTTACGCAATAAATCGTTATAAACTACACAATCAAAGCAAGATACACACAAAATAGTTTGTCGTAACAATGAGTCATAAAACATAATGACATTTTTTTTTTAAATTAATAGCTATAAGCTATTTTTATATTAGTTTAGGTATCGAGTGTTGTTCTAATTACTTTAAAAGTTAATTTGCCTATCAAATTTAACAATATTTTTGAATTCTTCTATAATATCTGCCACCTGTACGGATATTGCAAGACTTTGCTCAATGTAAGGAAGCATAACATTCTGAAGGCAGTGCTGTGCCATTGTCTATCGCAATTTTGTTATTGTCACAGTAGAGAAAATCCTCTTTCACAGGGACAGCTAGTAGAGGGTTAAGAGATTATTTTATCAGCAGTTGGTAAATTTTTCGTAGGTTTGATTACAGTTGTATTCTGAAAGCCATGNAGGGTTAAGAGATTATTTTATCAGCAGTTGGTAAATTTTTCGTAGGTTTGATTACAGTTGTATTCTGAAAGCCATGCCAGCCAATTCTTCATAGAGTTTGGAGTTTATCTTTCCCCTGTTTTGCCTTTCAGATGATGCACCTCTGCCTGAAGGTCTCGAGATTTATTACTCAAGATCTGAAGATCATTTTGAATAGAAGCAAGTCTCAGACTACCGCCAGCAGCAGAAAGAATTTCTTGAGATTCTTGAGAAAACCTTGTGTTTAAACCTGAGAGGATAGAATGAAGCATGGCTTCAAAAATAAATACTCTAAATTAATAATTTTTTTATTTAATGACAACAATACTTTCTGAATGTTTATCCATTCTACATGAAGGGCAACACTTTCTTCTTGGACTCGGTATATCAATGTCACACTTTTCCTCAACTCTATTAAAGATCTCATCGAAGCATCGCTCTTCATTTTTTAAATGTTCTAAATCTGAGGCAAGTGTCTGGACTTGTTCCATTGCCACACACAGATCAATAGTAGACGACTGTAATATTGTGATCGTCTTAAAGATCATCAGTAAAATAGGACGCATGACTTCTAAGCTCAGTTTGAAGTTGAAAGACTCCATCTGACTGAGGAAATCATTTCCACTAGCTCTAGCTTTGCTGGCCATAGCCCCGTCTATCGTTTTCTCCATAACCTGCCGAATAGAACCATAGTTGACCTGAATAGCTGAGCCGGCTTCAGCTCTGGAAGCCCATCGTGTGGTCGAAAGAGACTTTATGCAGTTTTGTCTCCACTGTTACCACAATATCTTGAATCACAGTATAGCAGTGCACATACATGGCTAGAGAATTTCTTCATTGCGTTTTTCTTGTACCACAAAAAGCTCACCTGCCATCGTTGATACACCATCAAAACAAACAGCAAGAACTTCACTTCATTCTCGCCTCATGGTTTTGACAATGTTATCCAATACTATAAAAGTGGTCTCAGCACAACAAGTTTTCAGGCGCTGAAATATAACGAGCCTCTCCGTGGACTGAGGTAATTTTCTGTTTCCAGAAAGTGGAACAGAATACCTGAAGAAGGTAACACTTTGACCAAGTTGTCCCTTGCCAGATGCTTCGTCTGCAGTAAAGGAGAGTGATAGTCACTTAATTTCGTCCGCAGTTACGCGCAGCAACACCTTGTTTAAGGCTGCTACAAAACCATTTTGAATCCCACTGCTTGTGTAAATAACATTATTTGGCAATGTCTCCAAATGCTGCCTCATGAATTGGTTATGATTGTAATGTAAAGGAAATTTTAAGAAATAACCTTTTTAGTACACTATCCTGTGACTCATTATGGCCTCCGAGAGGCCTTCCTTCACTTGCTAACTTAATGATAATATCAATCAAATGGGTCATGTATTCATTGTTTTCCTGTCATTGAATTAATTTTTTTTTATCTGGGCCACTTTTCCTGAATCTAAAGCAACATCGATAACTTTTCCAGGTAAACAAATTTTTCCATTATCTTTACTTGACTGATAAAATTGTCAATTATGGTGGCTTCTGAAATTTTAATTTGCCCTATTGTATACTCGTGAACCGGTTGTTTTAAATACGTAGTCAATGTTTCCAATGTGTACACTTTCATTTCAGACAAATAATCGACAAGGGAAAAAGAAAGCTACTTCTTTTAGAGTGCTTTATTCCAATTAATTTTAACTAGCTAACCGTAGAAGACAAAAAGGAGTTTTCTTGTTCCCT
This sequence comes from Clitarchus hookeri, assembly GCA_002778355.1. NCBI lineage: Eukaryota > Metazoa > Arthropoda > Insecta > Phasmatodea > Phasmatidae > Clitarchus > Clitarchus hookeri. Next base: position 56,496 of record NQII01007902.1, on the reverse strand, counting down.
GTTGTATTCTGAGTAAAAGTGCAAGTTCGGTTGAAATGGCCCGTGACTTATTCTTTGCATTCTTTCCAGTTTCCCTCTCGGTGTTCCATGACATGGGTCAAGAGGTGCTGGATGACACCTTATCTTCCCTGCAAAAATTATTTGTACCTCACTTTCGTTTATAATTGTTGTATGTTTAATAAGCAATGATAACCTAACTAAAATGAAAGTGCAATTTTACTTCGAATAGAGGCTGCGTCGATTCGTAAATTTCTGCTTAACTGCTAAATCGCCGATATGTCGATTTTTTCAATTATCTATTTACCAATAAACTGCAAATGTGAGAAAATAATTATGGTATCGTTAATATGACATTAAAGGAAAAATTACCAATTAAGCTCTTGAGTTTGATTTAATTGTAGAGTTAGCTAAAAAAAACCCAAGCGAATTAATGTATAGTGTTGCTGTATTTCAGTATGAACAGTTAACTTACAAATCAATGCCATCTCAAAATTAATGCTTTATTTCACATGTCTTTAAACATATTAAGTATTTAAAAAACTGAACAGAATTACAACTGTACAGTATAGTCTCGGTTTTACAGACAAATTTTAAACATTCAACACGGAGTTAAGAAATGTTAACAGTGTTCCATTGCTTCACGACCCACCATTAGCACTAACATAAAGTTAGCCGACTGTTAATATAACAGAAGAAAGTTTCCTGTAGTTGAAAACCTAACATGCTATTAGCAGAAGTACAGTGGCTGCTAGTAGATATATTATACAAGCTTTGTTACAAAATAAAGTCTATAGGACGTGGCAGAATATCAACTAGGAAATCCGAACGTACGAGGAAACTAATTGAGTGATGTACCAGGGGGGAAATTTCTTGAAAGGTCAGACCTAATGGCTGGCCCTTGTCATACCTGGGCCTTCCCGTGGTTTCGCCTATGCAACGGCGGTTATTTGGCAGCGTGGAGACCACGACCTATGTGCAAGAAGTGAGAGCCGGGAGTTACTGAGGTGTTCCTGAATGTGCTCAGCGGTGTTTATGACCCACCCAGGCATCTGTGTGGCTTTGCGAGACAGAATAAATAAGTCACTTTGAAGAGATATGAGCGGTTCTTAACAGCGAGGTATTGAGAGTCGATGAGGGTGAAATGAGGTGAGACTGGAGCAGTGCCGGAACACAAGGGCGGGGAAACAGCAGATATCAGACGTAACCCGCCGACCAGAGGCATCGTCCGGCACCAGTCCCCCTTGCGGAAATCCGGGAGTGAACCGGGCAGGGATTGAACCAGGTTCGCCTTTNAGGCATCGTCCGGCACCAGTCCCCCTTGCGGAAATCCGGGAGTGAACCGGGCAGGGATTGAACCAGGTTCGCCTTTTTGGGAGGCGAGCAGCCTAACCGCTCAGCCACCGTGGTTGGCGACGTGTCGCCGGCTAGGGACGTCATCGCTATGGTTGTGTGTGACGGGAGTTCGCGGTATGAGCCACAGTTTCGCTTCTGTAACTCGTACATACTCGGCGACGCTGCCGTGAGAGACAGTTTGCAGGGCGACACAGAACCAACTCGTCGAGTCTGGAGAAGCTGGTGTGACTGTACCAGGAAGCGGGCTATAAAAAGTAAAGGGATGGTAGTTTCCTGGGCGGAAGGGGATCATCAATGAGGTCTTCTCCAGTGACCGACTGTGGACCCGGCCGGGCCCGGGTGTAGTGTTGGCTGAGGAGGAATGCGGGTGTAGCGGAAAACGTCCCGAACGTTGTATGTGGAGGGAGGAAGGGCGGCGGAGAAGTGATGCTACGGCTGTTGGGACGAACGCGTCGAAAGAAGAGAAGAAACCCTTTTCAAGGAGAGAGCGGCGGCGGAGGGGATGCGAGTTACGTTTATGGCGAGAGTGCGGTGTTAATGGCCTCGGCGAACGTGATTCGGAANACGGCGGCGGAGGGGATGCGAGTTACGTTTATGGCGAGAGTGCGGTGTTAATGGCCTCGGCGAACGTGATTCGGAAGGACTGGTACACGCGCCTCGCTCCACATCCGCTCCAGTCCCGGCATTCCCAAACAACCGCGAAGATCTCTGCGCAGTGGTTACTTGTCGGGATATTACTTTGCCCACAATGCTGGCCACAGTCGCGCCATGCACTCAACATGCAAACGTGTGTAAATGAAGAAAAACATATTTCACAACTAAAGGCGAATTTGGGTACCTAGTACATTAAATATTGAATTCTATCGCAATGAATAACTCTAGTTCTAATAACTCATCGGTTATCATTACGAGTCCTCTCACGCGTGGCAAATAAACTAAATCAACACAAATTTGTATCAGGCAAACATCTCGTTTTCCATGACAAACAATAGTTTTTTTTAAATCTGCGTTGTTAATATATTTATATGACCATCATGACACAATTACCTTTGTGCTATTTTGTGTGCGTGTGATCGTTTTGTTTGGAATTCACAGTATAACGGCTGATTTAATTTTATTCACAGTTATTTCCGGATGGAATTCTGAAGCTGAGTCAGATAACAATGTGATCAAGTGTAATAAAGCAAAAAAAAAANCACAGTTATTTCCGGATGGAATTCTGAAGCTGAGTCAGATAACAATGTGATCAAGTGTAATAAAGCAAAAAAAAAATTACAGTATTCCAATTTTAGAGTAGAAAATTAAATAAGCTTAAAATAATAACTTCTTTCAACGCAATTATTTAGATATTGTTAAAGTACTTTTAAAAACTTATCCTGTTTATAAATATGTAAAGCTTTACGTGTATTTTGTCAGTCGTAAGCCTTGAAAGTAGACACGGCAATTAATACAAACCATAAAGAACACAGTTAGAACCAATATTAGGAACATAAATCATAGGGTTTTTTTTAGTAAGGTACAATGGCACGTTAATCAAGCCATCCTGCTGTCAGATCACGGAAGGTTAATGTCACGAGTAAACAATTCAAATCTTGAAAAAATCACGTAATCTGTACAAACACAAAATATTAAAAAATATAATAGAATTTTGGGCTTATATATATATATATATATATATAACTTATCAAAAATTCAAAATAAATTTAATTTTTCTTCATCAAGATTTTGACAATCATGCATGGTCTCTCACAGAATTTATTTCAATATACTGAGTTAACCTTATGACGTTATCACTGTTCACTAGCAACCGCAATTTAAGTTGTCATGTTAGTATTAACTGGGTTACCTAGACATTACTGTAATGTCGTAGTAACACGAATATTTTGTTACTCCGGTTATATTTTTAGAGTAATACAACAATTAGTTGCGGGTACATTACTCAGAGGCTTTGTTGATACTAACACTTTCAGAGAATATTTTCAATATAGAAGTAACTTATGAAAGTTTATAAATCGTTAACATTTTTAAATTAGTAACATTATACTACTATATAAACGTTCAAAAAATGGCTCATATAGTCTGTTTGCAGTTTTTTCATATTTCTACAGTTAAACTTTAACAATCACCGCATGTATGGCATGTTTGGTTGTTGCTTAACTATGCTACGTATCACAAGTCTTTAGTACTTGTGTTAAAATATAAGTGCCTTGTTTTGGTTACATTTATTTTTAACTTATATTTTCTTTCTAAACTACAATATTTCATTTAAAATTAGTATGAATACAGCAGGGAGAAAATAGGTGTGTTGATAACTCGTAGTAAGAAATATGTAGTTCTAATACAACATTTTATTACACTAGGTGTTCATGAATGTGGTGCGCAGTCCCTCAATGGTAATTTTCTAGACAGTTGACATGA
>NQII01007902.1:33466-51181 GCA_002778355.1 Clitarchus hookeri | reverse complement strand
ATTAGGGCAAATGGGGTTGGCGGGGCAGGAAGGGAGGGCTGTATCTCGCGACCTCAGACTGAACCGGAGTTGCCGCCTGTAATCGCGTTACCGCAACGAGCCTAGCTGCTCGCTTGTCAAAGTCGCTAATTGGGGACTTGCTCGGTAACTGGCGTGCCGAGTAAAGTACACATAGCCGTCGCAGGTCCCCGCGTCATCCTGGTCCTCCGAACTTCATCACCGGAGAGAGGGTCGGCATGGACGGGAACGTTTCGCTCGTTCCTTTCATGGCTCTTTCAGGCACAGATACATATGTTTCTTTGGGCGTTGCGACGAACAAATTTTTTGACTGGAACTGTACAAATATCAGTACAACACACTGTCATGTCAAAATCAATAAGGACGTGTTTGTGTTCGATGTTATTGGCAGTAGCTTATTATGAGACTACGAAATATAGTCTCAATAACTAATGATGTCTCCCACACGTGAGATGCTCCTCTGATTGGACGCTGTTTTATGCTACGTAGAGTATATTATTAAGTCGACGTCCTACGGAACATGTAATACATAGACCAACATGACTGTGTTGGCTTCCAGGCTGACGCCAAGTCTTGATTTCTCGAATCAACACTTCACGGTACCCTGCAGCAGACATATTCCGGGATGTCGAACAACACTCAGAGCTGGAGGAGGCTCTTGTATAGATGGCTTCAAGAGCACCGTGCGTGTCTGTTCAGGCAGCCAATGAGAGTTTGTAGTCATGGAAACTACAGTTCTTCATTATATGGTCCACCCACAAAGTCAATAACCCTCTCCGACCAATCGTCAGAGCCATAAGCTCACTGACAAATCCACTGGCTAGATACCTCAACAATCTTCTGCCTCCGATCATGCCGAAACCGAAACCACATATCCAGAATTCGGCTCAGTTTGTGTCAATTTTACAATACCTTCGCATCGAGAAAGAAGATTTGTAGTGGTAAGTTTCCATGTGATCTCATTGTTCACCAGAGTTACTGTTGCCGAGACTCTGAAAATCCTACATCACCTTCATCAAGACCCAACAGGCCAGCAAATGTTTAAGATGGCAGAACACTGTGCCACCTCCACATTCTTTTCTTTTCACGCAAGAATATCATTAACTTCCAGACTGGAGGTGCACCGATAGGCTCACCTCTATCATTTCTGCTAGCCAACGTGTTCTTTGGAACATTTTTAAGAAAAAGTAAAAGCTTCCATTGAACATAAGCCCAAGTACTGATTTAGCTATGTGGACGAGAAATTCGTAATTTCGGGACATCGGGAACAAAAACTGGAGGTATTTCTTAAACATCTGAAAAGGATTCATGCCAAACATCAACTTCACAATGTAATTTGAAAAAAAAANAACTGGAGGTATTTCTTAAACATCTGAAAAGGATTCATGCCAAACATCAACTTCACAATGTAATTTGAAAAAAAAAGGTACGCCTTTCTTGAATGTACTCGTAACCAAGAACTAAGGCGGCAGGCTAAGACTCAGTGTCTAGCAGAAACCAAAACATACAGATAGATATCTCCATGCGAGTTCACATCACCCACCTGCTCAAAANGACTCAGTGTCTAGCAGAAACCAAAACATACAGATAGATATCTCCATGCGAGTTCACATCACCCACCTGCTCAAAAAAGAACAGCAATATCAATATCGGTCAACAGTGCAAGCATAATGAACGAAAAATCAAAACTTAATGAAAAACTGAATTCTCTCACCATAGCTCTACAAGCCAATGGATACAGAAAGAAAGAAATTCAGCGAGCCATAAACATACCACATACAACAGAGAAAAAAAATGTAAAAATGTAAAATCTTGCTGTTCTTCCGTTTGTTCAAGGAGTGTCAAAACCGCATAAACCGAGATGAAAGAAAAACACGATATTACTCACATAATACGAAAACTATAAACAATCCTACCTTCTGCGAAGGACATAATTTCAGCAGAACAACAAGCAGGTGTCTACAAAGTACCGTGTTCCTGCGGCTTAGTGTATGTTCAGATAGAACGATAGTTACAAGGATCAACGAATACACATGGCTACAAATAGGACAACAAAATATCTGTACCAGCTGCGAATTCATTAACTTTAAGACATGGGGTGGAATTCCGTCAGTTCGAAACCATAGTGAACATCAGTAATTCCATGACAAGAGCTGTACGAAAAGCAATATAAATAATGAAAAACCCTCGCTATATAAACAGAGTTATGGCTACAAGTCAAATAAAACTTAGGTATGGTACCACTTTTTAAAAATCGGATAAATATACGTGCCAAACTACAAGCCAGAGTGAGTCAGATCATTACTTTAGCTTAGGCCTATCAGGAGATGGCTACAGTGATTGGCTCCCACAGGAGCGAATAGGAATTCTCCTCTTCTCTANTTTAGCTTAGGCCTATCAGGAGATGGCTACAGTGATTGGCTCCCACAGGAGCGAATAGGAATTCTCCTCTTCTCTAATTGGCTACCTTAACAGCCAATCACAGGCAAGGTGTTCTGTGGCCAGCTTTATAAAAGCCTCATCCAACTCCAACCAGCTGCCTAGAGTATTGATGTAGCGTTCACTGAAGAAACTTTTCTTAAACCGCAGCACATATTCAGTGTAAGTGGACATACAATTTACAGAACAGACCTATCCACACACAAGAGTGGAACAGTAATATTAATTAAACATTGAATAATTTATCATCCAGTCACTATTACACGGATTACACATATAAAGGCCACTAGCATAAATTTACGTAAAAAATATCTCACACGTCTCTATATCCACTCTATATAAAAAAACCTAACTCAACTTTATTTACAAAAGACCTTGAAAAACGAATAGAGTACAAAAGAGAATTTTTCATTGCATGATTTTAAACAGTAANCTCACACGTCTCTATATCCACTCTATATAAAAAAACCTAACTCAACTTTATTTACAAAAGACCTTGAAAAACGAATAGAGTACAAAAGAGAATTTTTCATTGCATGATTTTAAACAGTAAGCATACAGGATGGGGCTGTAGACGAACAAATCCTAATCGTAGGATTTTAAACACACATCCCAACGACGTGCATCCCAAATTCAGGAGGCACGCCTGACATATATGATATAGCTCTAAGTTATATACGAGTATCAGGCACAAACATACACGTGGAAACAATTAACTAATTAGGTTCAGATCACCTCCCAATTCTAACGCAGATACAATTTGTTACCATTTTCACTAATTATATCATTAGCCAAGAACTTAGAACAACAGACTGAGAGCGTTTTCAAGAGGAGCTCAGACGTATTTGAACCACCGCCACTCATAAACAAATCTAGTGATATAGACCGACACAAACAATGGGNAAGAGGAGCTCAGACGTATTTGAACCACCGCCACTCATAAACAAATCTAGTGATATAGACCGACACAAACAATGGGGCAGATACCCAGTTTAACACCACAAAATGTATTAATAAAAGGCAGTACACGAGGCAAATCTACCCTGACATTGACTATTTAATAACTTTAAAAAGATAGGCGCACAATCATGCCCAGAGAACACGAACTCCCCAGAATATAACTGAATACAATATATTAAAAGTCTTCGCCGGACGTAAAGATAAAAAACAGAAAATAAATAAATTTGGAAATTNATAACTGAATACAATATATTAAAAGTCTTCGCCGGACGTAAAGATAAAAAACAGAAAATAAATAAATTTGGAAATTTTTTAATGAGGTCGCTTAAAAAACCCAAAAAATGTGGAAACTAACACAAGCGCTCAGCGGTATTTACACCCAAACTATAATTACACACAAAGGGATTAAATATACTTTGTAGGACCAGGCTAATGCTATCACGGACATTTTGGAAAAAACATTTTCGCCAAATAAGAAATAAAAGACAGAAAATTCTCCCGAGAAATTACAGCAAAAGTTAATAATTACTTACACCAAGGAACTCCCACAGAACCAGAGTAAATAACACTTCTCAAACTAATTAAAATAATTAAAACCAGGCATAACAATAAAGCAGACTGTACAAAGAAAATAATTAGGAATTACTTATAAACTCCATCTAGAACCATTACAGAAACTGATAGCTATATTCAAAGCCATCTTAAAACATAAAGTATATCCAAACCATTGGAAAAGAGTGTGAGTATTAATAACACCCAAGCCGGGAAAGAACCCAGCGCTCCCGCAAAACAGACGCCCAATTAGCCTCCTGAACAGTATGAGCAAAATATTTGAAAAAATCCTTTTAACACGGCTCAAAAAACATACTGATGAAGCGAATATAATACCACATTTTCAGTTTCGTTTCGGAGCAGTTAATTTTACATCACGCCCATTATTTAATATCGTCGAACAATCCACCGACGTATTTAATGATAAAACTAAAGCTTACACAGTAATCACAATGCTCGACGACACGGGGAAGGCATTTGACAAGGTCTGGATTCCAGGACTAACAAACAAACTTATAACATTTAATTTCTGAGACATGTAAATTTACATGGTGGCTCACTATTTGAGGAAACAAAAGTTTTACGTTGTGCTATATGGGTCTAAATCAACAACTAGAGAATTAAGAGCGGGTGTACTTAAGAGCTGTCTCCTCTCCCCTTTCTTTTATATCACAAAAACAGCAGATATTCCACATGCAGATGCTTATGTTAAAATGTTCGCAGACGACACGGCTATAATTACAAAATCAGCTAACTTAAAATAAGCCCTAGTAGGCGTGCAAAGACAGCTCTCTACATAAGAACAATAGTACACCCGCGGCGGATTAAAATAAATGCTGCAAAATCAATCAAATTAATTATCACAAAAAAGCGCACGAAGCCAGACACGAAAACTTAAACTCTTTAAAACTTGCACTCCAAACGTTAAATATGCTCAATATTTAGGGCTAACTTTAGACCTATCACTTATATGGGCAGAACACATTAAAATAATCACTAATATAGCCACAAGAAATTTAATAATTATATAACCAATGTTTAAAGCACCTCGATATTCTCGTAGGAAAAAGGTACAGTTCTTTGAGGAAATCAATAGACCCCAACTACTGTAGGGCTGTAAAATACCACAGGTTTACGCCACCCTTACACACATACAGAAATTACGGATATTACAAAATAAATCCCTTCGAGCAATAGCAGATGCAGGTTTGTATACCAGCAATGAAACAATGCATCAGATAAAAAAAAAAAACTGACTATATTAAAGAAGTAATAATTTCTTATAATATAAACCTTTATGACAGTCTCAGTAAACATGACAATCTTCTTATAAATTAAATATCTGAATATAACCCACTAGAGCCACGAAAAAAATGACAGCGATTAACTTAATATCTTAGCCCTGTTTTCAACCCAAGGCTACATCAATACTGTTCGCCCGCATCCCCACGTAAATACATTGCATTAATGGAATAAGCTAAAATCTTAAACAGAACATATACATTAACTCATCTTCCGAGTGCACAGATGTATTATTGACTCGCTTTAGAGATCTCTACCTGTTTATAAGGGCTGGCATCACCACCCACAGTGTGGATGGAATGAGCCCGTGTGGATAGCTCCACTACCAGTTTCAGTGAATTCCATGCTGTGGGGCCACAATGTTACACCACAAAATGCATTTTTCTATACAGTTTTAATCAAGGAACGTTGGACGGGGATACTTGATTCAGGCGCCTAAATTCACGACCCGAATACGCAGGTGTATGATCGACTCGCTTTGGAGTTCTCTGCCTGTGGACTAGGGCGACATTACCCCTTCCCTTGTGAGTTAATCCCGTATAGACAACTTCAATGCCAGTTTCGGTGTGATCTACAGGGCGGGAGCCGCATAACTACTCAAAGCAGTTCGAATATCTACACTAAAAAACGAGAATAACAGGAATGTCTAATTCAAACCACTCTAACGATACACTCGGGCCGGAGGAACTGTCCGATCGGTCCGGGGAAAATATTCTACACACCAAACAAAACTATCAATTCAAGGCATCACTATCTCAGTTCACAGGAAACACTGAAGCTAAGCAGACCTTCTCATGGTCTACAAAGACAGAAGGCGGTCATCATTACCACCTACTGACACATCCCTATACTTCGCCATACTGAGCGGACACGTGCAAACCTAAATACGCACACAGCGTCCTCTCACGCGTCTCGTGCTTACGCCCTGTCAAGGAGTCTTATGTGGGTCGCTGGCAAACACTTTCTTCCTGTCAAGGCAGCTTATGTGGGTTCCTTGCAAAAACTTTCGCCCTGTCAAGGCAGATTATGTGGGTCGCTGGTAAAAACATTCACCCTGTCAAGGCAGCTTATGTGGGTTCCTTGCAAAAACTTTCGCCCTGTCAAGGCAGCTTATGTGGGTCGCTGGTAAAAACATTCACCCTGTCAAGGCAGCTTATGTGGGTTCCTTGCAAAAACTTTCGCCCTGTCAAGGCAGATTATGTGGGTCGCTGGTAAAAACATTCACCCTGTCAAGGCAGCTTATGTGGGTTCCTTGCAAAAACTTTCGCCCTGTCAAGGCAGATTATGTGGGTCGCTGGTAAAAACATTCACCCTGTCAAGGCAGCTTATGTGGGTTCCTTGCAAAAACTTTCGCCCTGTCAAGGCAGCTTATGTGGGTCGCTGGCAAACACTTTCGCACCACTCTGTCGTTAGGAATCCAGGTCGAGAGGCAGACATGAGAAGCCAGGGCTGGGTTATGGGGCATTGATCTTAAGTTAGTTTTAGTTGTAAAAAAACTCAAGTATATTACGAAATTATGTAAATATTAAAAACGAAATACAAAAAAAATTCTAAAAACCAAATAAAATTATAAAAATATTAAAAACTCAAAAAAAAAAAAAAAGAATTTAAACTCCTTGAAAAAATTTGGATTAATAATATATTCAAGGTTACATGACCGGTTATTCGTTTTAAGGAAAATCTAAAATTGATGATCCTCGGGAGGCTGATGTATGTACGCCATCTACACTGGTTTACCCTAGTTTTGACCAGGACTGGCCATATTCCTGGTACAGGATGACAGAAAAGTGTCCTTAATATATGCAGCTTTTTTCACAAACGACGAACAACGAAATGACCGGACAATAAGTGCGAGGCCGGATCCTGACTTTGTGCGCCGCAAGGACTGGTGGGGAGCTTCACTCCCTCTCCGATAACACCTGCACGTACATTTACTAATGTAGCAGCAGTGGTTAACAGCTATAAATAAGGGGCCTGGAACCCTGTTCAAACACAAACACGGCAGCCCACCACCGACNGCAGTGGTTAACAGCTATAAATAAGGGGCCTGGAACCCTGTTCAAACACAAACACGGCAGCCCACCACCGACTCATTGATTACATACAAGTCTGTCAAGATCAAACTAGATATTCAAACCCACTTATCGAGATATGGGAACTTCGGTTCCTGGTCTTGTGACAGCCCTGCCTTCCAGGGTCATATGAGANCATTCACCCTGTCAAGGCAGCTTATGTGGGTCGCTGGCAAACACTTTCGCCCTGTCAAGGCAGATTATGTGGGTCGTTGGTAAAAACATTCACCCTGTCAAGGCAGCTTATGTGGGTCGCTGGCAAACACTTTCGGGGACAGTTCCGTCGAAATGTGGGTCGCTGGCAAACACTTTCGCCCTGTCAAGGCAGCTTATGTGCGTTCCTTGCAAAAACTTTCGTACTGTCATGGCAGCTTATGTGGGTCGCTGGCAAAAACATTCACCCTGTCAAGGCAGCTTATGTGGGTCGCTGACAAACACTTTCGCACCACTCTGTCGTTAGGAATCCAGGTCGAGAGGCAGACATGAGAAGCCAGGGCTGGGTTATGGGGCATTGATCCTAAGTTAGTTTTAGTTGTAAAAAAACTCAAGTATATTACGAAATTATGTAAATATTAAAAACAAAATACAAAAAAAAAATCCAAAAACCAAATAAAATTATAAAAATATTAAAAACTCAAAAAAAAAAAGAATTTAAACTCCTTGAAAAAATTTGGATTAATAATATATTCAAGGTTACATGACCGGTTATTCGTTTTAAGGAAAATCTAAAATTGATGATCCTCGGGAGGCTGATGTATGTACGCCATGTACACTGGTTAACCCTAGTTTTGACCAGGACTGGCCATATTCCTGGTACAGAGTGACAGAAAAGTGTCCTTAATATATGCTGATTTTTTCACAAACGACGAACAACGAAATGACCGGACAATAAGTGCGAGGCCGGATCCTGACTTAGTGCGCCGCAAGGACTGGTGGGGAGCTTCACTCCCTCTCCGATAACACCTGCACGTACATTTACTAATGTAGCAACAGTGGTTAACAGCTATAAATAAGGGGCCTGGAACCCTGTTCAAACACAAACACGGCAGCCCACCGCCGACTCATTGATTACATACAAGTCTGTCAAGATCAAACGAGATATGCAAACCCACTTATCGAGATATGGGAACTTCGGTTCCTGGTCTTGTGACAGCCCTGCCTTCCAGGGTCATATGAGAGATCGGCGTGGCCTTGCTTTCAACCTGCCGCCAGCTGNCTGCGTGGCCTTGCTTTCAACCTGCCGCCAGCTGAATGACAAAAACTCAAGTCTGTTGGGCAGCAAACTATATTTGGAAACCTACTGAAACGAGACATGAGAACTTGTGTTCACGTTCTCGCGACAGTGATGAGAGATTTGCGGCGGCCTGATAAAGACATCTTATGATACACAAAAAATAAGTATAATGTGTGTCAATAAAACTAATGTCACTACAGCATTAATTTGTTGTTATCTGTNTATGATACACAAAAAATAAGTATAATGTGTGTCAATAAAACTAATGTCACTACAGCATTAATTTGTTGTTATCTGTGAGCCATCAGTAACTAATGTTGCTATAAATGTGATATACTGCTAAGATATTAATGTTTCTGTATCATTCAGTACTTTCGTGTCATCATTACCTCCTTACTGAACTGGCAACATTAAAATGGTGTTTATGTTGCGGGAAAACAGATTTTGTGTTGCAATGATGATAACAGGAATGTTAAAAATTATCTTGTATTTGGTTTGGCTTTAAACAAACATTGCAGAGTAAAATAAATTAAGTACAATTATTTTATAACAAAAAAATTACTAACGAAAACAAATGATAACAGGTATGGGAGTCGAACCCATGCCCTGAGTTCTTCACACTCTCCATTTTACGGAGCCCGGTGCCTTACCAACAGCTCTACCATAACATAAGGTATTATGTTTCTTATTATATGTATTGAGGAAAATATAATGACAAACTGCAGTTCTATTNCTCTACCATAACATAAGGTATTATGTTTCTTATTATATGTATTGAGGAAAATATAATGACAAACTGCAGTTCTATTCCATTATGTGGAAATACTGTATGCTCTAAAATTACAGGCAGGTCCGCCTAACGTAGACACACCCAAAATTTCCGGAAAGGTTGCAGATAAAGAAATGCGGTTTTCGTTAAATGAAATTACGTACGTGGGCCAGTAATTTGCGCAAGGTGACTATTTGTAACACGTTCATAGACAAAAATGATTGAACCACATACGATTTTTCCCCTGAAAACATACATTTATTTCAATGGCATATGAAAGTACGTGCAAAGAGGAATTCAGTGATATAGCATATTAAATGGAAAGTAACACAGAATCGCTAAGAAACAATGTTCAAATATGATTATGTTAGTTTGGCCGGTAGCATGGGGCAATGGACCTGTACTCACAGCTGTAAGCAAGCAACACGCGCCGTAACTCATCCTGGGATAGCCGCTTCCTTGTAGCATCATAGAGTTTAACTTAATAGGGCAAAGTTCACGGAATGCGATATACGACAAAGGAGAGCACCTCAGCGGAGGGAAGACGGGCAATGTGAGTGCAAGTTTGATATAAATGCATTGCATTTTAATCAGACACCAACGTAATTAAGGAGAATTGTTTCCTAGACATTAACTGTACTTAGTAACGAGATGCGTACAAATGCACGACAAAAATAGAGCAAACCAACCTAAGGCGAAGTGCAATTCAATCCGCGTGCATGGTACAAAAGAGCACAGTTATGGTTGAAATGCTTCACATTAGGTAATTTCACAGCATGTGCTCGATGTGTTTACCATCTAGAGCAAGACACATCTGCTAACGAACATGCAGCGAACGACGAGCAGCCTGAAGTAATTCTGGCGTAATGCGTCTGCAAGCTGTTACAATGCCCTCCTGCATGTATTCTGGCGACGTTGGAACCGTGATATACACCCTAGTTTTCTGTTATCTACAGGAAAAAAAGATGGGTGTGAAGTCGGAAGAAAAAGCCGTCCATCTTACAACACCATCACGCCCTAACCACTGGTTTGTAAACCTTTCATTTAACACTTGCTTCGCCACCAAAGCAAAAAACGCACGACAACGATCATGCTGAAACCACATATCACGACGTATGTCGAGTGGTATGTCTTCCAGAAGTGCTGGTAAGGTCTCTCTGAGGAAATGGGCGTGAGTAGAGCCGATAATTTTTCCTTGAATGAAGTATGGCCCTATGAGGTAGACTCCAACGATTCCACAACACACGTTCAATTTCACTGTCGCTGGTGCTCCACATGCCGTACTCAACGTGTATTCTCCATCGCCCAGTAGTGCATATTTCGTAAATTTCCACGCCCATGGTTTGTGAAGGTCGCTTCATCAGTAAAAAGCATGTTCTTCGGACCATGACTGTCATCCCTTACAGACATCGGAACAAACCTACAAAATTAAACACGCTTCTCTTAATCACCTTCCGGTAATGCCTGATGATGAGCCATGTGATATGGACGCAATTTCCATTGGCGCAGTATCCATAACACACTTGTTTTACTTATTCCTACGAAACTGGAAAGTTCTCGCGTACCCATGTGGGGGTTTGCATCGACACGTGCCAACATATCGTGTTGATGCGTCTCGCCCGTAGCAGCCTTTCGTCGCACTCGTGTTGTGGAATTCTAATCACCTCGTGACAAGAGACGTGTGCAAATTCTTCATATCGTCTGCAGTGAGATGGGTGTTCGATTAGGATACTTTTCACCATACATTAGAAAGCTTGCTTGGCATTTATGCCGCACTCACCGCAAATAAGTAGAGCTTCTAATTTTTCCTCATTCGTGAACTTCATTGCGTACGCACAGCCACACACACCAATACCACTTACCATAACAGATTACGGGGACTGGTGCTGCGCTGCTATTAAAAAGCGGTCCCGCCAGGATGAGTCATGGCGCGTGTTGCTTGCTTACAGCTGTGAGTACAGGTCCACTGCCCCATTCTAACGGCTCACCTAATTTAAGCAAATTTGCACATTATTTCTGGGCGTTTCTGTGTTTATTTCCATTGCATATGCTATATCACTGCATATGCTATATCACAGTTTCAGATGCCATTGAAATAAATGTATGTTTACTGGGGAAAAATCATATGTGTCTTAATTATTTCTGTCCATATTTGTGTTACGAATAGTCACTTTACGGATAATTACTTGCCCCCATACGTAATTTCATTTAGCGAAAACCTCATTTCGATATCTGAAACCATATCGGACATTTTGGTGGTGTCCACGTTAGGTGGACCAATATGTATATGCATATTTGGCACATGTAAACTACTTTGCAAGACTATAAATATGGTCTACATTACAATGTCAGAATATTCTTTAAAATTTAATTACAAAGGTTTAATTTTACGAGGTTATCGCTATTCACTACTGTCCACCATTTTTACAACGCCAAGTCAGTGTAATTTTGTATTAGTGTGACATTTATTAATGTTGCAGTAACACAAATATTTCGTTCTTCCTGTAAATTTTAGTGTAATACTACTTTTGTTTGCGGCAACATTACTTAGAGGCTTTGTTAACATTATCACTTCAGAAGTATGATTGCATTACAGTAATATAAGACTTTTAAGAAGGTTAATATTATGCAACTTCGTAACAACATTATTAATGTTACTTCAAAATAAAAGACTAAAGAAATGTCTCAATTTTAATTTCTTTGTTGCAGCAACATTATACTTTTTTCTGTGTGCCTGCTGCAAGGTCCGGAGTGACTTGGGTTCAAGAAACCACGACTCGGCTCCAGATCGGAAGCCAATACAACCAGCTGGCAACGGTCGCGACAGCCTGCAGTCTTCTACACAGACCGCTACATGACTGGAAATGTTCAAACACAATAATGCTACAGAGTAGGTAAGTACTCACATGCGAGATGGCGTGGTGGGCTTGCTTATTCTCTGTCTGTCTGCGCGAAGCACTGGGCACAACGAGCCTTGTGTGTTATCAGCTGCTGCGTGGAGGAGAGGCGCCCTCTTGGCTTGGTTGCCGGTTGGCTAGTGAGTCATTAGGGCACCGATTGGCGAACGGTGTTCCGGCATGTTGCTTGCGTGTACAGCTGCAGTTCGCATACTAAATTGCTGTTTTACCGCTGTATAGTTAAACACTCTGTGATAACGCTTTGGTACAAGATAAGACTTTATCCTAACTCCGCCATTTGTAAGTATGTTAGGAAATAAAAAAAATGTTGGTAAAGCGATTATTAACCAAACTACTGCAGTGATGACGATCACTGACTACACGTATATAGAGACACTGGAATATAGCGAAATTTTTTGAGGCAACATATTTTTCAAAACATTGCGACGTCGTTATCCTTTTAAAAGTAGATTATATGTTTTTGACTTGGATTGGCACTTTGCGAATCGACCAATCACACTGGTTCTCTCTTACAATGTCAGATTTGTCATCGGCCCAAAAAAAAGTTGTAAGTAATTTCCTACACACATGGCAATCAATAACGAAAAAAAAAAAAAA
Organism: Clitarchus hookeri; assembly: GCA_002778355.1. NCBI lineage: Eukaryota > Metazoa > Arthropoda > Insecta > Phasmatodea > Phasmatidae > Clitarchus > Clitarchus hookeri. The sequence continues at coordinate 38,320 of NQII01007902.1, read as the reverse complement.
TCGTTGTCGTGCAGAGTAATTTGAAAAGGTAGGAAACATTCCCAACTTTCAAAAGTGAGGTCGCCAAGGCGCTACCTTTAGGCTAATATGTTCTCGGTTAGCATTCCACGTATGCCAGACATCTGTAAGACCTTTTTTCACATATAATTTTGCATATATATGTATGTGAACTGTAATCTGAATATGTCCCCGGTATGAAAATGTATCTTATTTTAAACTACACATTATTTCGAAACTTGTATAGTGTGATATTATTAATGGTTGAACTTTTTTCACTAAAAAAACAAATAAGAGGAAAGAAAAGATGGATGTGAGTTACAAGTTTCAATAGGATAAGACGGTCATAGCTTATAAACTAAAATAAAAAAATTAAGATGTGTTTTAGAGAGTAGGGTATATGAGACATACACTACATGTTATAAAATTGGCAAATAAAGGAGAGAAAAAGTCTTCTTACTCAATTCGAAGAGTGCAAAAAATGATGAAATTAGTAGGGAAATGTTCCTCCTAGGGCATAGGCAGCTGGCTGAGGATGGAAGAGGACTTGCCGCCTGCTATGACGTCACAGGCTAAGGTCGCGCTGGACGACCGGCGGACTGGGATGGACATACTGTCAACAAAATAACCTGTTTCGCCCCAAAAAATAATTTCACAAATTGATTAAAAATTAAAATTTAAAATAATTAAAATAATATTTATTCACCAAGAAATTTCCGAAAAAGAATGGGAAAATTAGCAAAGTGGATTCGACGCTCTTAGCGGGATGAGCCACTTAACCCTCAGAGCAATAAAAGCTGATTAGAGGCTCCGAGCCAGGTCTAGCAGATAGGGGCGGATCGGTGGTCATAGCCCCAATCCCCAACCAACATCTTGCATCTACCACGTCCTCACCCCCTTGACACCACGCCTCAACCTCATCCCACCCACGCCATACTCACCACACCCCCTCCACATTTGACCCACCAGCTCTAATCATAACAAATCGACAAAATTCGCAAAATAAAGGTTAAAAAATTTTGATTATCGAGGAACATCACAATGTCAGGTTAACCTCACACTCACCCCGATCAACATAACCAACATCCCTCACACCTTACCACCACCCTCCCAGTCATAAAACATCCGGATAAATCACAAAAAATCGAAATAATAATTCTAATAATTGAGGAACATATACCTTTATTTCACACTTCCCTCGCAATCTCCAAACCCCCTTAAACAACACCCATTATTCCTACCTACCTTACTCCTAATCGTCAAATTTCGAAGAAAATCTAAAAGAAAATAGAAAAATAATTCTAGATATTACGAGAAAAACTGCATTTATGACTCTGACCACCATGCTAGTTGCTGGCAACATTCACATTGACCCCAATAACTTTGATCTCAAAAAATCGAGAAAAAATTGTAAAAGAATCGAATGAATTCATAAAAAACCACGAACATATTACGTTACTTACTCCGACCTCCATCTTGAACTTTGGCAATATTAAATGGGCTACACTCGGGCCGATCCTATCCAGTTAAAACGATCCAATCGAATCAAGGAATCCCAGCGGGTAACTATACAGACGACCCAATTCAGCTCCCAGAGAAGTCATTACAAATGAGACTGCCATGGCTCCTACGTGGTCCAAAATGTTCATTTCAGATTGAGAAACCATGCGAAATTATCAATCAGTAAAGAAAGTAAATTGTCAATCAATTAAACGAATTTATTTAAGATGTGTAATATCTGCGAACAGCAAAACAAAAAACATAATCTAACTTTACACTCTCAATACAAAGATATGCATTAATAAGGAAGGAAGCACTCGCAATCGGAGAATCGCACTAATGGTGCTACACACGAGCCAACTGATAAGGAGAAAAGGCTCAGAGTCGGGACGATTTTGGAAATGGAGGGTCCAGACCACCCTAGCTCGCGATCGTCGTACCCAACCAATTTGATCGGCCGATCAGCCTACCTATCAACCCATTTCGGCTCCCGATGCCTCGTGGACACGATATCGGGTCATCGGATTGGCCCGTGTGTAGCCCACTTCAACCTTAACTTTAATGACCATAAACTCAAAAGTTAAAAAAAAGTAAAACATCTAAAAATAAGTAAAAAACATAGAAGAAAAGCCACATAACAAATGCAAAAAACTAGTTAAATATGTGTGACACTTATGGTTCAATTCTCATGAAGATGGAAGAGCACATATACTCCCTTGTACGACAATCAGCCGCTAACTGAACCCCCAAATTCATATTTCTTTGGCTACATAGTCGACCAATCTTCCGACCCCAAAAGTGAATTGTTGACTTCATATAACACAAAATTCCCCACCCCCACCAATGCGATGCCACCATCACATCTCTTGTCGCTCACTTTACCTTGTCATATGATCACCAAAGCATAACCCCCTCAACATCCAAACATGCCAACAACTCACCACCCGACTATACCCACCCCCTAATAACTTTCTATAGCTAGTGCCCCTCGCCATCTACTCTTGCCAGCAACAAACCACATAACTCTCCTCCTCCATTTCACTTTCCGAAACTGAAGTGTTCTCTGAAAATATTGACTCCACCTAAGACTGCCTCCTGCTAAAACAAATTCCTTCAGAAATGTCTAGAACAGTGGACAAGACAACCGACCATACCACCCATCTCTACCAAAAGTCGATGATGACCAATCTAGAAATAATCACCTAGTGCTAATACCGTTGCTGCCATTTCGCACAAAATTCTCGTATAAACCCTTCGCAAATCATAATAAACTTTTCGCGAATCTTCGCAAATTATTGAAGATTATTTGCTAAACTTCACCAATCTTTTCATAATCTTCGCAAACCTTCACCAAATTTCGTTAAATTTTCGCAAAACATATCACCTACAGTTAACCATACCAAAAAAACCATATCAGTCCACCAGAGCAATCATACAAACAGACTAACCAACCATACAGACTGTCTATGTAAACCATCCGTACCAGCCCACCTTACGAATCATCCATACCAGCCGACCATATGAACGAACAATACTATCTGGTCATTCAAACCGATCTTATGAATCAACCATACCAAACACACATTCCACTCAACCAGACCGAAATCCCAACAAGACCGACTGGTGATACCAATTAACAAGACTTACCAAACGAAATCACCATACCAACCAGTCATATAATCCTGCCATGCCACCCAGACATACTAATGAAACATATGAACCATCCATACAGAATAAATTCACGAGGCGTCGATTCCAGTTGTCCACTTGAAACAGTCATTCCCATCTAATGAACAACACATACTAGCTAGGCATATGATCCAACCATACCAGGCACCCATGAGAACCAATCGTATCAGCCGGCCATACAAGTCAACAATACCTGATTAAAAAATGAAACAGCCATGCCAGTCTATGACACCCCAAACATTATGAACCGTCCATGCCAAACGACCATTCAACCATCCAGTCTAATGACCTTCAAGATCAGCCACCCATAACAATAGGTAATACTGACCAGCCATACAGACTGGTCATTACTAGAAAAATATCACCTAATACAAATCTCATTACTTACCTATTTGCATAAAATCTACACACACTTTTCGCAAAACTTTGCAAAATATTTTACCACGACAAAGGAGAATGCCAGTCGACAAGACAAACAGCCCAACAAGACTGACCAACTATATCGACCAACCATACTAACAATCCATTACAGCCAGCCATATGAACCAACTATACTTGCCGACCATACAAACCATCCATTCCAATTGATCATATGAACCAACTATACAAGCTGGCATTATGAACCGAAAATATAAATCATCCATACAAAAAACCCATCCCACCCAACCAGACCAACAGCCAAATAAGACTTGCGGGAGATACCAATGGGCAAGAACATCCATACACACGAAACATAACAACCAAATGTACTAACCAACAATACCAAACAACAATATGGTCCAACCACACCATCCAGTCATACAATCTGACCATGCTACCCAGCCATACAATTTGACTACACAAACAATCCATACAGACTAATCATACAAGCCATCCATAACATCTGCCGACTTGAAACAGTCACACTCAACAACCATATGAATCACTTATACAAGCCAACCATACGAACCAACCATAACAAGCAAACATACAAAATAACCATACGAGCTAACTATACAAGCCAACAATACTAAATTAAAACACCAAACATCCATGCAGTCAACCATGCCTCCAAACCATTTGATCCACTCACACCAAACGACCATTCCTAATGACCAGACTAACGACCATCAAGATCAGCCAACCATAATGACCATTAATACCGACCAGTCATACAAACTGACTATAACCAGCATACTATAACCAAGTTCTATACCAAAGGACCATACCAGATTACCAGGCCAAACAACTAGACCAACCATCCATACCGAACATTAATACTGGCAAACAACTGGTTGTACCAAACTCTGACTCCAATGAAGAATGGCTCCTGACAAGATCAATTCCTGCCAAACTGACTATAAAAATGGACAAGAATATCCATCTGTACCAAAAGACTCTGACGACCAGTCTTGAGAAAAGTATCCTTATACAAATCCCGTAGCTAACCTCTTCGCGCAAAATTGTAGCAAATCTTCCGAAAATCTTAACAAATCTTCGCAAAATCTTCGCAGACCTTTGCATAAACTTCATAAATATTCGTAAAACATATCATGTATAGCTAATCATAATCATACCAAAGAACCATACCAGACAACCAGACCAACTAACCGACCACAGACCAACCAACCGACCAGACCAACCAACCGACCAGACCAACCAACCGACCAGACCAACCAACCAACCAGA
>NQII01007902.1:10445-33429 GCA_002778355.1 Clitarchus hookeri | reverse complement strand
AACCCACCGACCAGACCAACCAACCGACAGGGACCAACCAACCGACCAGACCAACCAACCGACAAGATCAACCAACCGACCAGACTGACCAACCATACAGACTGACCATTACTGGCCCATCATACCAGACATCGAGACAATCCATCCAACCAACTTAACCAGCCAACCACACCGATTAACCATATTAGTAAAGGACTCATCCCACCCAAGGCTGGTTTCTGTTGAGACCATCACCTGCCAAACTGACTAAAGCACATCACAAAAAATAAGCAAAATCTTCACATATCTTAAAAAAATTTCGCAAATCTTAGGAAATATTAGCCAAATGTTCCCAAATCTTCGCAAAAACTTCGCAGATATCTGCGAAAATCTTTAGGCAAACTTCGCAAATCATCTCACCCACAACTGACTACACCAAAGGCCCATTCCAGTCAACCGTACCAACCAATCATATTGGCAAATGACGGACTCCACCCGAGACTAGCTCCACCCAAGAAGATTGACACCACCCAACACCGATTCCTGTCGAGACCAATTCCTACGAAACTGTCAAGAACAATGAACAAGGCTAACCAGCAATACCAGCCGACCATACAAATCAACCATTCCAACAGTTGATGAAGTCCAGTCTTGAAACATGTGTAATACATATCCATCCCTAACCTCTTTATGTGAAAATTTGCAAAACTTCCTGAAACTTCCCAAAAACTTGGCAAGAAATCCTTACACCCTCAGCGATCATGGAGTTAGTCGAGAAGTTTAGGTAATTATGAGAAGCACATCGCAAGTCATGTTGCTTACCAAAATGAGAGCTATCTAACATTCTCAAACATTTAAAAACCATGAGACATCATGGATGAAAATGAAGACGATGCCTCTATCTTCAGCTTCGTCTTTGACGATGCTGAGGCCTCACGATTTTTTTGTGGAAGAGAATTTATTCGCCCATAGGCCTACCAAGCCTCGTCACATATTGCTTCATAATGTGGGTTGTGCTATGTATTGAGGAATATTTCATAACTCTCGGCATTCTTCGCGGTATTGTTCGCAACATACTTTGGAGGATATTATGTAACTTGTGTATTGGGTCACGGCATGACACGCGATGTGCTTTTCTTGATTACCTGTACCCACTTCTCTATTCACTCCATGATAATGGCGGGTGATATATTTTACAGATTTATTGCTATGTTTTTGTGAAGTTTCACGGAAATTTGTGAAGTTTCGCATGGAGGTGTTAGGAGCGAGAATAGGAATTATTAAACCTGTTTCGAGATTGGACATCATGGACTGTTAAAATGGATGATTGGTGTGGATGTCTGGTGTTGCTGGTTGGCTTCATTAAATTTTCTAGACAGTTTGGCAGGAGTTGGTCTCAGCACGAAACCGTCTTGGGTGGTGTATTTCTCAGGTGGAGCCAGTAGTTGGTGGAGTCAGTCATTTTCCAAAATGATTGGTTGGTTTGGTTGGCTGGTATGGCCCTTTGGCCCTTCGGTGTAGTCAGTTGTGAGAGACATGATTTGCAGAGGTTTCCTCAGATTTGCGGAACTTTCCTAAGAATTGCGACGATTTTGCGCATTATTTGCGAAGTGTTCTTGTCATTTTGACAGGTGATGGTCTAGTAGAAGCCAGTCTTGGGCGAAGTCATTCTTAGGTGGAGTCAGTTTTGGGTGGGTTCATTCCTTCACAAGTATGGTTGGTCGGGTGGTTGGCCGGTCAAGTTGGTTGGATGTTCTCAACGGATAGTATGGTTGTCTGGTACGGTCGGCTAGTAATGTTCAGACTGTATGTTTGATCAGTCTGGTCGGTCAGTTGGTCTGGTCGCTTGGCATGGTCCTTTGGTATGGTAAGCTGTGGGTGATATGTTTTGCAAATATTTTTGCGAAGATTTGCGAAGATTTGTGAAGATTTGAGAAATTTTACATGAAGATTTGTAAAGAGTTTGCGATGATTTGCGAAGATTTGAGTGGATATGCGAAGATTGTGCCAATATATGCGAAGAGTTTGCGAGGATTTGCGAAGGTCATGCGAAATTTTGCATAATTTTTGTGCTAAAAGGTTAGCAACGAGATTCTTATCAGGCGAATTTTTAGAGATTGGTCGTAATCGACTGTTGGAATATGTGGAATGTATGGTCAGTTGGTCTTTTCCACAGTTCTAGTTATTTTTGCAGGGTTGGTCTTAGCCAGAGCCAGTCTTAGGTGGTGTCAGATTATTCAGGAACCAGTAGGTGTTCGGACAGTGAAGGGGAGAGTGTGGAGAGTCGTGTGGTTGATTGATGGTGATGGACTGTGAGGGGAACAAACTTTGGCAAGTTATTTATTAGGGGGTATAGTTGGGTTGTGGGTTTATGGCATGTATCGATGTAGGTATGTTGCTGTGGTGAGTATATGACGACGGAGGTGGAGCAGCGAGAGTTGTGTTGGAGACATGTTTATGGGAGGGGGTGTGCAGTATATACGTTATGTAAAGGCAATAATTCGCTTTGGGGGTCGGAAGACTTATCGGCTATATAGTCAATGAAATAAAGACTTGGGGATTCAGGCGACTGCTTTACCATCATACCAGGGAGTGGGTGTGGTGCTCTGTCATATTAATGAGAATAGAGCCCCATGTGTATCACCCATCGAACTTGTTTTTTTGCATTAGATATGTATTTTCGTATGTGCTTTCACCATTTTCTTTTAATTTTTAAATTTCATAGTATTGGGTAAATGTTAAGGTAGTTAGCATTCAGCATGGTGGTCGGAGTCTGTAATGAAATACATTTGTAGATTTTCATGAATTTATTCAACATTTTACATTTTTCTCGATTTACCATCTTTAAGGATATTTGTATCAAGGTAAATGTCACCGGAATCTAACATGGGTGTTGGAGTCAGTAATAAAATATAATTTAGACATTCTTACGAGTTTCTTTCGGTGCTCCACATTCGTTCCTCAATTTTTGAGTTCAAGGTCGTTGGGACTAATGTCAAGGTAGCCAACAACCAACATGGTGGTCAGAGCTATCAATGTAATTTTTCCTTGATTTTTAGAATAATTTTTTAATTTTTGCGACTTTTCTCAAGTTCTTAAGATTGGGAGGTGGGTAGGTGAAGGGCATGTTGTATTGGTAAGAGTTCCGGGGTGAGCGGAAAGGGAGTGTGACGTTATATTAAATGTACCTCGATTTGTAAAAAAAAAATTCGATTTTTTGCGATTTTTCTTAGCTTTTTATGTCTGCAAGGGTGGCGGTGAGGGGTGTTGGTTATGTGAGCAGGGTGAGTGTGAGATCAACGTTATATGTTCCCGGATTTGTAGAATTTATATTTGTTGTTTTTGTAAGATTTCTCGATTTGTTATGGAAAGGGCAGGAGAATGAAGTGGGGAGTGGGTGAGGTGAGCCTGGATATAGTTTGATGAGGGGAGTGGTAGTACGGGTGTGAGGATGTGGTAGATTCAGGATAGGGGTTTGTGGAGGGGGGCCATGTCCACTGATCCGCTCCTATCCGCTGGAGTTAGCTTGGAGTCTCGTATCCGCTTTTACTGCTCTGAGAATTATGTGACTCATTCCACTTAAAGCATGGAATCCGCTTGCTCCTCTGCGGACTTTTCGGCTCTTGAATCGTAAAGCCTCATATCTGCTTTGCTCAGTTTTTAATTTTTTAAGATTATTTTCTTAAGAAAGTGATAATTAAGTATTATTTTATAATTTAATTTTTAACAAATTTTTGGAGTGATGTTCGGGGTGAAACAGGTTATTTTGTCGATAGCATGGCTATCCTAGCCCGCCGGCCGCCCAGCGGGACATTCGCATGTGACGTCATAGCATGCAGCAAGTCCTCCTCCATACTCAGCCAGCTGCTGATGTCCCCGGGGGAACGTTATCCTACTACTCATGTAGGTAGAAGAAAACGAAGAATTTAAATGACGGATAATGTTAAGGTGGGTAGATAAGTCAAAATTATAAAAACGGACGTCGTCTGAAATGTAAGGTGTGCTTCTGAATAAGGACCTGTTATATAAGTACATTTAATTTACTGGCCGATACCATAAATATTCAAAACCTTAATAGTAGTACTGTTTCGTCATTCGGTAATAACCGTAATTACTAGAAACAAAATAAAAGATTTTCGTACCTTATTTGGACGAATGTATTCAAAACTGAGCGGACAGAGATCAGATCAACTGAGTGTGTCATCAAACTTATCGAAATAAATTTTTTTTTTCTATCGAATAGATAAGATTTTCTCGGCGAGGTTGCGTGCAGAGATATAACGTCAGTTAAATCAATAAATCATTAAAATTAATGATATGCAGTGACATCAATACCATATATATAATATAAACTGCAATTAAGAGTAGAGGAAAATAAACTCGCAGCAGCCAAGACGCGAAGGAAACCTAGTATTGGAGATGTTACATGGCCTAACGATCGTAAATACCCAATCATTTGTCGTTATAATTAGATACCGACATAGAACTTACTATTTTGTGTTAGTTTCATATGTGTTATTGGAAAACGGTTCTTCCGACACACCCTGAATAACTGACAGCCATAACTAAAATTTCAGCACTGTGGTGTCTTGAATCCGTGCATCCGAGTACAACAAGAGGATTAGTTTTGCCGGTTACGGCAGGCAACGAACAAGTGGCATCGTATAACGCGAAACGGTAGTGTCTTTATTGGTTACTTATTGCCAAAATGTATACAATGGATATTATTGATTACTTATTGCCACAATGTATACAATGGATACTATTGATTCCTTATTGTCACAATGTATAAAATGAATGAATTGAATCCACCCAGAATATTTCCAAACCAAATTTTCACAAAAATATTTTATAGCTTACATAATAATTGTGTAGTGCTCTAGTCCTCAGGTATTGAATGGTAAAAATTTCACAGTAAATTTCGTATTCACTAAGCGTTGCCGCCACTACTCACTAAGGCGATAAAACTTTGAATTTGTCTGTGTGTTTCAGTGAAAGAACCGTCATGTTAGTTAACATTCTCTCTAATAAAATTTGTTATGGTGAACGAAAAATATTTTGTAGCGGCAACAGTGTTGAAGATAATAAAATGATCACTGTTCCTTAAAATTTCTTACAAACTGCAAATAGGTCACTAGAAAATAATAAGAAGTATCTGATAGAACTAGCAAGCGTACTTTCCTCAACATAAGTGCAATTAATTTCGATATAATCTATTTAAAAGCTTAGATGGTAGGTCTCGTTGAAAGCAAATCATAAGAGATGAAACCAGACACCAATGCAACATTAGTGAGACAATTACAAATACACACCTGCCTTACCCGGGACTCAAACCCAGAAAACCTTGTAACACTTACCAGTGTGCAATCAACTGCGTTATGGAGGTCAGATTCGAGTATCAAATTCGAATTAAATCTGTCTAATGTTCCGAATTATAGGATTTAGTAACCTAAAGTTTTTAAAGGGGCCTTATTTTGAAAGTAAGTGACTGAGAAACTTAAAACACTTACGTTTACATGGCCTACCACAGAGTTATATGTGTGAAGAATTTTGGTGAAAATCGGTTTATTGGTCCCTGAGATCTTGCATAAAACCTGCAGAACTTAATGGAGGACAAACATATTATGTGTTAGCACATTCGATGACTGTATATTGCCGGTATATAAAGTAAGTCTAAAATAAATGATATAGTTTCGTTGATATAGCACTCTAAGATAAAATGATTTTACTGGCCCATTCTGAAAATAAGTGCCTGCGACACTTAAAAACTCACATAGTGTATGGCCTACCACAATACAACAGCTTCGTCAAATTTGGTAAGAATGTGTATATCGTTTCCAGAGATAAGACATAAAATCGTAATTTTTCTTGTGGGGCTAGTTTACAAAATGACTGAGAAATAAGGGTCTGTACAATTAAATGTCATGGTTGTAATTGATAGTGACAGCATGGAAAGTTAATTTGGAATTTGTTAAAATATATTGAGCTATTATATTTATATAGTCACCATTTTGAAAATAAGTACCTAATATAATTAAAAGATAGCAGTTTAAGCCACCTGCTGCAGTGCAAATTGATTGTCAAATTTGGTAGGAATCTGTGAGTTGTTTCCCGATATATTATATAAAAACTTTATTTTTCATGTGGAATGTCGTACAAAATGACGGATAAAAGATGCATCATGTAAATTCATCTGATAGTTGTAATATATAAATGGTATAGTAGATATACCAAATAAATCATAAATATTTCTATGGCTGCAAAAAATAAAATAAATGTAGGCTTTCCACTGTAAAGTGAGCACTTTCGCGGCCCTAGTTACTTTTTTCCTATTAGCTTTTTTTATCCCTCCACCGATTTTTTAATAAATATTGCCATGTTAGTAAGAAACATAGTGTATATAATTCATTGGAATCGGAAGTTAACGTCTAAGACTACAATAAAGTACATTTAATGACTACTATTCCAAATGAGAGAGATTCAAAAATTGCTCACTTTACCGTGAATAGCCTTTACCATATCAAGTTCAATCACTTACGTTTACCGAACCTGTTGTAGTGTTACTTACATACCAAATTGGGTGAGAGTTACTTTAATTGTTTTAAAATATTATGTAAAAAAATTAATTTTAAATTTTGTGCTATCTTTAAAAATTGTGAACTAATTTAATACCAAATAATGCTCTGCAAGGTTTAAATCGGTTGAACGGTTCCCGAGATATGACATACCATCATGCATCTTAAAATTGCCGCCATTTTGAAAGTAAGTGCCCAGCGTTGTCGAAAAACTGTAAATATCATTTGTTCTTTCTAAGTACTATATATTTCCCGAGTTAGGTGAAATTCGGTTCACGTGTTTAAATAATGACAAGGAGGGAGTGGGGGATCCACACACGCACAGAATCACACACATTCACACACAGGCTCACAGACAGGAAAGTGATATTTTGGAAAGTAGGCTAAAAACGGGCGTCCAACACAAAAAAATTACGAGATGAATATTAAGTAAAAACTTTTACCGATTAAAATGATGTCTGTGAAGACGCAACAATCAGAATACAGAAGTGGAACAGCTGCTCATACGGTGAGCTGAAGCCCGTGTACGGTCGTTGACCGGCCGTTGTAGTCGGGCCACGTGTCGTTCGCCTGGTCACTTACTCGCTAGCCGGGAGCTTAACCTATGTAGTACATTCTTCACTGATACTTACAACTTTTCTGGAGACCTTCTAAATGTTCTACTTCTAGGATATTCCTCTGGCCATGCAAGAAAAAGCGTAACCTTGTCTAGAAAATTACACCAAAGATACTACGCACCGCATTCGTGCGCACTCAATATAATAATATTTTTTCATGAGAACTATATCTTACTGTGTATTGCCAACATACCTACTTCCTCCCACGCAGTTCGTCGCTCGCAATTGCCGGCGCCCTCGTAGCGAAGTCACCACCAGTGCAAAGTACTGTCGCCCGGGTTCTCTGATGGCTGACTAGCAGGCTGCAGTCCACAGCATGTCATTGGCCTCAACTCCGCGCAAACAAAAATACAACTGCTTTGGAGGGGTGAATGCCGCACACTCGTGTTCATGGCGTTCCACAAGATTACATTGTTTTTAACAAACATTTTTAGCATATTACTTAATATTCAGTTTTGGTGTAAGATTTTAGAGTGAAAAACGCATGGCAATGATGCAAAATAACTTTTGTAAAAATAGTAAACAGGCTCCTGTCGTAGTTTGGCTCGTGCCCGGCTATAGGTTTTAAGACACGGTAGTCTGGAAAAGCCGTTTTTAACTACATTAGAGGGCTTCAAAATAATATTTACAGTATACGTAGTGGCTATAAATTACCATTCCGTCCTCATCTGGGGTGTGATGAATTTTCGTAGGTAGATGTATTGGGAGCAAGTTTAATAGTTCCGACAGTAAACGAGGATTTCAAACACTCTACAACGCATTTCAAGCGCCAGGCAAGCGGGACTCTAAATATTTTTCTATTTTCGCAAAAGTTATCATTGGTAACATAACATGAAACAATAAAGTGTCATCGAAGCCTACAGAGAGATATTCTTGATTTACATTACTCTTAATTTTTCACTGACTCTACAACAGTCGGCTGTCTCTGTATTGTAGCTGGGAAGGAAGCATTCAAGAGCAGTCTCTAATGTGCCTCACAAGACCACTAGGTTTAGTCAGAAGGCATTCACGTTGTCGCTCCAACAGCCCTCTCTTTGCCGCTGCAACCAATGACCATCCATGATCATATAAGTACAGTACCTGGTTGGATAGTACTCCTGGAGTCACAGCAATAAACACAGTAACAAATGTATGTTAGAACATAACTGTATTCTAATAAATAACTTAACTTGAGTATTTCTCTCATGGGGAAGCAATGTATTACATTTTTATTCTTCCACGAGTCTACTTACATTATACAATATCGATGCGTCGTCTGTTTTTGCCAGACTGCAGTTCATAAAGAACGAGTTGCTATGTGTCTGACAGAGAGTGAGACAGTGGGTGAGCTAGAGAGAGAGAGAGTCAATATGCACGGAATAAGAGAATTCATTACGCTGTGATATATAGTAATGATTATGTCTTACAGTTACACAGTAGGACCCAAGGTACAACTACATTACATAACTTGTGGTTACGAGTGGTTGTATACGGTCAGCAGACGGAGAATGGCTGCCGGGAACGGCGAGCAAGCAGTCAAACACGAGGGGCGGGTAAGCGGCGTTCCCATCTGCCGTTAAGCCGTGTAATTCCTCCCTCGCTTGCAGTGACACTCCCACGTGATGGTGTGTTAACTGGCTGCAGGCGCCGTGCAAAGTCGGCAGGTCTACCTTTGCTTTACGACGTGTCGCGCGCTCGTACGACCGACGCACGGCTGACGAGCGGTCGTGATCGTGTTAACGCAGCTCAACTCAGCGCCCGCACTACGGTTGTGCCATGTTCCGATACATCGATCACGATACTATATTCACTACGGTATGATACACCAGCGTAGCACAGTATATCGCATATCGCCATATTAGCGATATGCGATATACTGTATTAGCGATATCCGATGTTGGTTTTATGCTATGATGGTGATTAGCGATGTTGAAAATGCAATATTTTTTATATCTCTTTAACCTTTATTTGCGAAGCCGGCATTTTCAATATCAATATAAACAATACTTACGCTACATAACCTTAAATTTTCAGTACACTCTGTGAGTCATACATCGCACCAACACCAATTTCGCCAATATGTTCCGGAACGATATTGAAAAGTTGTTATCGCAGTGCCCTTGTCTGCACTGGTAATGAACCACTTTTGTCGTAGACACACGGGACAGTTAAGTATACAGAATTTTAAGGGGCATAGTAGATCTTTCCATTTGCTGATTGGATGCTCGAATATCAGAAATTGGGCTTGTGTATTACTGGACACTGCATGCTGGGTATTTGACTGGTAAGTAAGTTACCAGGTGCTGACTGGCGAACGACGATCCGACATGTTGCTAGCCAGTAACGCCATGTTGCTGGTGTGCGGGGCTGGAGTTCACATTCCGCCTTCGGCTGGAGAAGAAAAAATAATTTTAACTATGAACTGACACATTATTTCGTATAACAATGCATTTCCTACATGCAACCACTTTTACAGTTATTTATAATTTAACTATACATAAAACGGCATGAAGGTCGGTCAATGTATATATCGGCCCTATATATACAAGGTGTTTTTAAACTACATGTAGAAACTCAAACAACAGCATATATAAGTTAATAATATAAACAAGAAATCCAAGGTGCAAAATATTAAAAAAATTTATATAGTATTTTCTATTTTAATTTAAAGTTCGGAAAACAGCGTCGGGAGTCCGCAACACCACGTATCTGCGTGCAAAACAAGTTGTTTATCACGAATGCAAATGCAACTGGTGAACCACCTGGATGGCGCTTGTACAAAGGCCACCATGAAAATAATGGCAGACCCCATATCGCCAACACTGCTTTTTGTGTGTCGTTTAAAATAACATGCAATTACTTCTAGCAGCCTTTACTACTCAATTGCCAATATTACACTGTTCATGTAATCAGACAAACGTGTCCAACCTAGCAACCATTAGCGGCGCCCACGTACCTAGAGTTTATGGTATTCAATTTGCAGGCGCTATCCGCACGGCATGCCATTTCCCTAAGTTGTATGCAAATTGTTGTGCACTCAGGTACATGAAGTTGCGGACACGCGCTGTTTTGCTATTCTCAATCGCAATTTCATAATACTGGATACATTTTCCGAACACTTTCCTACTTTGATATATTATTTTAATTATCTATAGATGCCACCCTAGTTTGACTTTCGACAACTAGTTTCAAAGCACCTTGTCAATATATATATAAAAATATATATATNTTATTTTAATTATCTATAGATGCCACCCTAGTTTGACTTTCGACAACTAGTTTCAAAGCACCTTGTCAATATATATAAAAATATATATACATATATACAACATATACACAGAGATGACAAAATTCATGGGATAGTAATATGCAAATATACAGATGGCAGTAGTATCACGTACATAATGTATAAATGGGCAGTGCATTGGTTGGGCTTTCATTTGTAGTCAAGTGATTCATGTGAAAAGGTTTCTGACGTGATTTTGGACGCACGACGGGAATTAATAGACTTTGAACGCTCAATAGTAGTTTGAGCTAGACGCATGGGACATTCAATTTCGGAAATGGTTAGGGAATTCAACATTCCGAGATCCACAGTGTAAAGAATGTGCCGAGAACACCTAATTTCAGCCATTACCTCCCACCATGGACAACGCAGTGGCCGACCGACTGCACGTAATGACCGACACCATTGACGTGTGCGCAGAATGGTCATTGTTAACAGACAAGCAACACTGCGTGAAATAACCATAGGAATCAATGTGGGACGTACGATTGCGTGTCTGTAAAGACAGTGCGGCGAACTGTGGCTGCATTGGACTATGCCAGCAGAAGACCGACTCGAGTGCCTTTACTAACAGCACGACATCGCCTGCAACACCTCTCCTGAGCTCGTGACCATATCGGTTGGACTCAAGACGACTGGAAAACCATGGCTTGGTCAGATTAGTCCCAATTTCAGTTGGTAAGAGCTGATGGTAGGGTTCGAGTGTGGCGGAGAGCCCGCGAATCCATGGACCCTAGTTGTCAACAAGGAACTGTGCAAGCTGGTGGTGGCTCCATAATGGTGTGGGCTGTTTTTACATGGATTTGACTGGGTCCTCTGTTCCAACTAAACCAATTATTGATTGGAAAGGGTTATGTTCAGCTACTTGGAGACCACTTGCAGCCATTCCTGGACTTTATGTACCCAAACAACGATGGAATTTTTATGGATGACAATGCACCATGTCACCGGGCCACAAATGTTCGCGATTGGTTTGAAGAACATTCAGGACAATTCCAGCGAATGATTTGGCTACCAATATCTCCCGACATAAATCACATCGAACATAATCGAGAAGTAAGTTCGTGCAAAAACTCATGCACCGGCAACACTTTCGCAATTATAGACGTCTATAGAGGCAGAATGGCTCAATATTTCTGCCGGGGAATTCCAACGACTTGTTAAGTCCATGCCACCGCTGGACAAAAGGAGGTCCGGCATGATATTATGAGGTATCCCATGACTTTTGTCCACTCAGTGTATATACAGAGAGAGCGATAAATAGAAGGAGAACACGCACAAGTCATAATGCACACATAAAGATGTTGAAATACTTAAAAGTACTGCATAAAAAACGAGTGCTAAAAAAAAAAGTAGCTGAAATTTTTGTACGTACTACGATAGACATCTTACCGCGCAACTAATTTTTTTCGCATGTTACCTGTTCGTTTCTCTGCGTGGTACAGCATAATTACATAGAATTCTGCATTTATCTAATAAAATTTGATTTTGATTGTTACAACAAATTTAAGTATTTACTACAAACGTGGTTTTTACTGATTTACGTAAGTATCACTAAGGGAGCTATTTTTGAAGTTCGTGGACTGCCAACTCTGCGCCGATTCTATAGATTTTGTGACTCGCAACAGTGTAGATAGCGTGTGACGTGTTTTGTTCATACGAGTGAAGTCAACGCCGCACATTTTTGTTCTATGCTCACTATAAAAGTCTAATTGCCGTCTGTATTACAATTACGGATGAGATGAATATACGCAAATATCAATTAGCTGTTGTGTTAAGTAAAGCAAAAACTACGCAGAAAACATTTGAGATTATCAAACATCCCTACGGATAAGTAGACTACGCCTATTCAAGTGGCTGAAGCATATAAGTAATGCGAAATTAGTGTGCATGATCAGANCAAGCTGGTGGTGGCTCCATAATGGTGTGGGCTGTTTTTACATGGAATTGACTGGGTCCTCTGGTCCAACTAAACCAATTATTGATTGGAAAGGGTTATGTTCAGCTACTTGGAGACCACTTGCAGCCATTCCTGGACTTTATCTACCCAAACAACGATGGAATTTTTATGGATGACAATGCACCATGTCACCGGGCCACAAATGTTCGCGATTGGTTTGAAGAACATTCAGGACAATTCCAGCGAATGATTTGGTTACCAATATCTCCCGACATAAATCACATCGAACATAATCGAGAAGTAAGTTCGTGAAAAACTCATGCACCGGCAACACTTTCGCAATTATAGACGTCTATAGAGGCAGAATGGCTCAATATTTCTGCCGGGGAATTCCAACGACTTGTTAAGTCCATGCCACCGCTGGACAAAAGGAGGTCCGGCACGATATTATGAGGTATCCCATGACTTTTGTCCACTCAGTGTATATACAGAGAGAGCGATAAATAGAAGGAGAACACGCACAAGTCATAATGCACACATAAAGATGTTGAAATACTTAAAAGTACTGCATAAAAAACGAGTGCTAAAAAAAAAAGTAGCTGAAATTTTTGTACGTACTACGATAGACATCTTACCGCGCAACTAATTTTTTTCGCATGTTACCTGTTCGTTTCTCTGCGTGGTACAGCATAATTACATAGAATTCTGCATTTATCTAATAAAATTTGATTTTGATTGTTACAACAAATTTAAGTATTTACTACAAACGTGGTTTTTACTGATTTACGTAAGTATCACTAAGGGAGCTATTTTTGAAGTTCGTGGACTGCCAACTCTGCGCCGATTCTATAGATTTTGTGACTCGCAACAGTGTAGAAAGCGTGTGACGTGTTTTGTTCATACGAGTGAAGTCAACGCAGCACATTTTTGTTCTATGCTCACTATAAAAGTGTAATTGCCGTCTGTATTACAATTACGAATGAGATGAATATACGCAAAGATCTATTAGCTGTTGTGTTAAGTAAAGCAAAAACTACGCAGAACAAATTTGAGATTATCAAACATCTCTACGGATAAGTAGACTACGCCTATTCAAGTGGCTGAAGCATATAAGTAATGCGAAATTAGTGTGCATGATCAGANCCTACGGATAAGTAGACTACGCCTATTCAAGTGGCTGAAGCATATAAGTAATGCGAAATTAGTGTGCATGATCAGAAGAGAAGTGGGCGCCCAGCAACTTCTGTGAACGATGGTAACGTTGAGAAAGCAGAGATGTTTTTGAGAGAAGAAAGACGTTCATCGATTCGTAAACTGCCAGCTAAACTCAATGCTGGTGTACCTAATAGTGAAATATCCATACGAACAGCCTGAAAATATATTGGGTTTGTGCAAGTTTGGTGCCACTTTCACCAAGTAAAGAACACGTNATATCCATACGAACAGCCTGAAAATATATTGGGTTTGTGCAAGTTTGGTGCCACTTTCACCAAGTAAAGAACACGTCTCAGTGTGTTGTGTTCTGTATTGACAGGCATTTATTCAACGTACGGTAAATGATCCTGAAATATTGAACAGTTTAATCACTACTNTTGTGTTCTGTATTGACAGGCATTTATTCAACGTACGGTAAATGATCCTGAAATATTGAACAGTTTAATCACTACTGAAGAGTGCGAAATTAAAGCAGCAGTCTAGCGGTCGGAAATGTAGTGACTCACAACTTCCAACGAAATTTCAGCATTTTTTTTCCAAGGTAAGTTATTTTTAGTTGGGTTTTTTGATACCCGTGTGATAACACCATAGCATTGGGTTCCATAAAATACTGCAAGTGGAGATTATTACGCTAAAACATTGCAAGTTCATTAAAGGAGTGCAATTGGCATACAAAATAAACCAACAGCTTCATGAAGAATAGCTTTTTCTTCAAGGTAACATAAGGTCGCGTATGGCACGGCATACTATGGAAGCTTTCGAGACCATTAGCGCATAGTATCTACATCATCTTGCATACAGCCCAGACCATACATTCCGAGCTTTATGGTCTTTCCCAACAATCAAGGAAGAGTTACGAGGAAGGAAGTTTATCACGGACCAGGAAGTGAAAGATGCCACATTACACTTACTCTCGAAAAAATATATTGCATTATGAATTTGAGAAGATAGAGCATCGCTGGAAACAGTGTATAGAATGGAGCACAAAGACGTTTGGATGTCCCTTAACAGAACATTCTCGAGAAACGGTGTATAGTGTGTGATAATCTCCATTTACAAAAATAAGCCCCTACACCAAGCATTTTACTGGCTCTGACTCCGAATAATTAGAATCTCAGTTCATAACAATTTGGAACAACCCTCCTATATATGTATAAGTATGCATATTTACGACATATATATGCACACATACACGTACAATTTGGTGACGATCTGAAACGCAATTACCCNATAAGTATGCATATTTACGACATATATATGCACACATACACGTACAATTTGGTGACGATCTGAAACGCAATTACCCAGGACCAAGACAAATCAATACTAAAGAAATTAAAAATTTGCGTAATTTTTCGGTAAAAGGATAGACTTCACTGCCTCAAAACAAGTGAGTACAGTCAGTGGTTTCATTGATCGCTGCATTTTTATTAACGTCATCTACATGCTTGGTCGCCTTAGAAGAGATTGTCCAAACCACCCCTGAACTAATATTTTTGGCTCAAGAGTTCTCCAAGGCAGGCATCACATAGTTTATTCCAATTACTGAAGTTGGTCATACGCAAAGTAACTTATGTTCAGTATGTCCTTCGCTAATAACTCTACCTATTATTAGTTTATTCAGTGCCAAACGTATCAGACATCAATATGCCACTAATTACTGGTGAATCCCTCCAAATTTTGTCATATGTCAAGAACCAACTCGTCAACGTTATTTTTTAAAATATTAGTTTCTCCCTCAGATCCTGTTTTTATGCATTGTCGTCGTTCGCCTACAGCTAAAATGTTAATATTATAAATTACATTTACTACATTTGGAATTTAACGATGTGACATGTTCAGTTACAAACCATTGTTAAAAACTTAAAAATTATAAGGTAAATAGGCTTAACCTACTTTGTAAATGAAAATAATTGGTATAAAATGTGTTTATTAAAAGGTACCTTCAATAATATGTTAATGTAAGTCAGTTAAGTTACAGTATTATATGTATATAAAATAATAATTAACTATTACTGGCCAATGTAATTTCCTTTTTTTTATATCACAGCACGTTTCTCGTATACATCCAATCTTTTTCTTTGGACACTAACCCATCATATAATGCGCTTCCTTCCACTTAGCAAATTTTATTACTTGAGTGAGTGAAGAGATTTGGGTGGCTCTTAACATTGAGGTGTTGAGAGCCGATTCTTTTTTTAATAATAATTGCATTGAAAGAACCAAAAAAACATCTTTTCTCCCCTTAACTTTCATCCAAGCAGCTATTTTATTTAATTTTATTATATTGTAAGACGGTATTTAACTCTGAATTTGATAACACTCTTAACAATGTATACCAACTTGTAAAGTAAACATCGCGAAACTTTACAGTCCGCCAATATTTACAATTTTTTAGCTTTTATTGTGGAACAGACATACCGGTTTTAATTTGTAACTAGTGAACTTGTAAATTGTAAACATTGTGAAACGGATCCATGTGCTGTAGCCGCAGTTCCCCCGACGGGCATTGAACGTTCCTCAGTGTTTTTCAGCTGCTCGAGTGTAAAGTTTTCTTATAAATTATGGCACTAAGTCTGGCAAAATAGGTTATACCGTTTCAACAAGTTCCAAGACAAAATAATTGAAAAGTGTTGGTTTTTTATAATAAATTGAACTATGAGAGTAAGTTTATAACGAAAAGCAATTACATTACACATTCTAGGAGAGGGAATGGGATCATGTGATAGATATAATAATTTTTATCTACTTACAGTTTTGTGTAGCATAGTAAAAAATATTTATCAGTTTTTTTTTTTAATCTTGTAATGGCATGCTACAGCAACAACGACGAAATACTTTTATTTGCTACATGCAACTATGGGGAAATAAAAATTATTTCATCTACTTTTAATAGGTGTAGCTTATCATTAAGTTCAGTTGTCAGAACACGTTTTTTACAAACGTAAGAATTTAGCAGTTCGTCTGCTCAGACAGTTTCATAATGTACATTAACTACAAAATATATCACGTACATGGTTTATCAATTTCTTCTGCTGCTGTATTCAAACATGTCTTCATGTATAAAATTGTAACTTATGTTATTACAATTCAGTTTTCACGACTCATGTATTATGGCCCGACGGATGCTTGATGGGGCAACAGGGCTAGGTGATGTTGAGCGGCAAAGAAGGTCTGCGCCGGGGATAGCAGCTTCTAATGTCCCTCTCTCCCTCCTGCACTAAATGATGGTAAAGCAATTATGCAGGAGTCCTCCGTCCGGCAAACTGATTATGTTATAGACGAAATGTACAAAATTACACGGGAATTCAATTATTTTCGTTCTCTATTAAAGTCTAATCTCGTGAAACAAGTTTTCCGTTGTTTCGCCCGGTCGACTTCTCCTCTCGCAACCCTCGCCTTTACCGTCCACCCATCGATAAAGACAGGAAATAGCGCGAGGAAAGAAGGGGGCTTCCAGGAATCCTGAGTAATTCAGTCCATGAAGAAAACAACATCGTAGCGCTAAAGAATAATCAGTTGCTCTCGATCTACACTGAAAAAACTGTTTTGTTTTCACGGAAAAAAATTCGTTGGTGGCCTCAACATTCTTACGTCAATACAGAATTCAAAACATATTGTATGGTACCAAGAAATTGTTTGTAATTTTAGTATTCACTTGTAACCACAAAATGACTTTTGCTGTCGACAATAAATTTTGTGCATTTTTAGGAAATAATATACTCGTTAGTCGCATACACTCGTTAGTAACAGAAAAAATGCAACGCTACTGATTAGAGGGACACACAAAAGTGTTTGTGGGTTGCGGACTTGGTGGAGATTTGTGAGGACAGATTTGGGCGGCTCCTAACGTNATAAGTATGCATATTTACGACATATATATGCACACATACACGTACAATTTGGTGACGATCTGAAACGCAATTACCCGGGACCAAGACAAATCAATACTAAAGAAATAAAAAATTTGCGTAATTTTTTGGTAAAAGGATAGACTTCACTGCCTCAAAACAAGTGAGTACAGTCAGTGGTTTCATTGATCGCTGCATTTTTATTAACGTCATCTACATGCTTGGTCGCCTTAGAAGAGATTGTCCAAACCACCCCTGAACTAATATTTTTGGCTCAAGAGTTCTCCAAGGCGGGCATCACATAGTTTATTCCAATTACTGAAGTTGGTCATACGCAAAGTAACTTATGTTCAGTATGTCCTTCGCTAATAACTCTACCTATTATAAGTTTATTCAGTGTCGAACGTATCAGACATCAATATGCCACTAATTACTGGTGAATCCCTCCAAATTTTGTCATATGTCAAGAACCAACTCGTCAACGTTATTTTTTAAAATATTAGTTTCTCCCTCAGATCCTGTTTTTATGCATTGTCGTCGTTCGCCTACAGCTAAAATGTTAATATTATAAATTACATTTACTACATTTGGAATTTAACGATGTGACATGTTCAGTTACAAACCATTGTTAAAAACTTAAAAATTATAAGGTAAATAGGCTTAACCTACTTTGTAAATGAAAATAATTGGTATAAAATGTGTTTATTAAAAGGTACCTTCAATAATATGTTAATGTAAGTCAGTTAAGTTACAGTATTATATGTATATAAAATAATAATTAACTATTACCGGCCAATGTAATTTCCTTTTTGTTATATCACAGCACGTTTCTCGTATACATCCAATCTTTTTCATTGGACACTAACCCATCATATAATGCGCTTCCTTCCACTTAGCACATTTTATTACTTGAGTGAGTGAAGAGATTTGGGTGGCTCTTAGCATTGAGGTCTTGAGAGCCGATTCTTTTTTAATAATAATTGCAGTGAAAGAACCAAAAAAGCATCTTTTCGCCCCTTAACTTTCATTCAAGCAGCTATTATATTTAATTTTATTATATTGTAAGACGGTATTTTACTCTGAATTTGATAACACTCTTAACAATGTATACCAACTTGTAAAGTAAACATCGCGAAACTTTACAGTCCGCCAATATTTACAATTTTTTAGCTTTTATTGTGGAACAGACATACCGGTTTTAATTTGTAACTAGTGAACTTGTAAATTGTAAACATTGTGAAACGGATCCATGTGCTGTAGCCGCAGTTCCCCCGACGGGCATTGAACGTTCCTCAGTGTTTTTCAGCTGCTCGAGTGTAAAGTTTTCTTATAAATTATGGCACTAAGTCTGGCAAAATAGGTTATACCGTTTCAACAAGTTCCAAGACAAAATAATTGAAAAGTGTTGGTTTTTTATAATAAATTGAACTATGAGAGTAAGTTTATAACGAAAAGCAATTACATTACACATTCTAGGAGAGGGAATGGGATCATGTGATAGATATAATAATTTTTATCTACTTACAGTTTTGTGTAGCATAGTAAAAAATATTTATCAGTTTNGGGATCATGTGATAGATATAATAATTTTTATCTACTTACAGTTTTGTGTAGCATAGTAAAAAATATTTATCAGTTTGTTTTTAAATCTTGTAATGGCATGCTACAGCAACAACGACGAAATACTTTTATTTGCTACATGCAACTATGGGGAAATAAAAATTATTTCATCTACTTTTAATAGGTGTAGCTTATTATTAAGTTCAGTTGTCAGAACACGATTTTTACAAACGTAAGAATTTAGCAGTTCGTCTGCTCAAACAGTTTCATAATGTACATTAACTACCAAATATATCACGTACATGGTTTATCAATTTCTTCTGCTGCTGTATTCAAACATGTCTTCATGTATAAAATTGTAACTTATGTTATTACAATTCAGTTTTCACGACTCATGTATTATGGCCCGACGGATGCTTGATGGGGCAACAGGGCTAGGTGATGTTGAGCGGCAAAGAAGGTCTGCGCCGGGGATAGCAGCTTCTAATGTCCCTCTCTCCCTCCTGCACTAAATGATGGTAAAGCAATTATGCAGGAGTCCTCCGTCCGGCAAACTGATTATGTTATAGACGAAATGTACAAAATTACACGGGAATTCAATTATTTTCGTTCTCTATTAAAGTCTAATCTCGTGAAACAAGTTTTCCGTTGTTTCGCCCGGTCGACTTCTCCTCTCGCAACCCTCGCCTTTACCGTCCACCCATCGATAAAGACAGGAAATAGCGCGAGGAAAGAAGGGGGCTTCCAGGAATCCTGAGTAATTCAGTCCATGAAGAAAACAACATCGTAGCGCTAAAGAATAATCAGTTGCTCTCGATCTACACTGAAAAAACTGTTTTGTTTTCACGGAAAAAAATTCGTTGGTGGCCTCAACATTCTTACGTCAATACAGAATTCAAAACATATTGTATGGTACCAACAAATTGTTTGTAATTTTAGTATTCACTTGTAACCACAAAATGACTTTTGCTGTCGACAATAAATTTTGTGCATTTGTAGGAAATAATATACTCGTTAGTCGCATACACTCGTTAGTCACACAGAAAAAATGGAACGCTACTGATTAGGGGGACACACAAAAGTGTTTGTGGGTTGCGGACTTGGTGGAGATTTGTGAGGACAGATTTGGGCGGCTCCTAACGTNGGGGACACACAAAAGTGTTTGTGGGTTGCGGACTTGGTGGAGATTTGTGAGGACAGATTTGGGCGGCTCCTAACGTCGAGGTCTTGAGAGGCGATGAGGGTGAAGTGAGGTGAGTACGGAGCTGCGCTGGAATGCGAGGGCGGGAAAGCGGGAGATACCCGGTAAATCGCGCCGACCAGCGGCATCGTCCGGCACGATTCTCACATGCGAAAGTCCGGGAGCGGCCCCGCCCGGATTCGAACCCAGTAGCCTAGGTGGGAGAGGAGTAGTCTGACCGCTACACCACCGCGGCCCCTTACGGCAGGTTAGTAGAAGTGGTTTAACGTCTATTAAGCCAAGGTCGTTCACTAGCGATCGCGTGAAGTAATTTCAGACAAGCATTGAACAGTGAAGTCAAAATGGCTGGATCAGGACTCAAACTCGGTCGGTCTTGAATGCNAGTAATTTCAGACAAGCATTGAACAGTGAAGTCAAAATGGCTGGATCAGGACTCAAACTCGGTCGGTCTTGAATGCGAGTTCAGTTATGTCACCACTGCGCTACCATGGTCGGTGCTAAGAGCTTTGACTTCAGCATAGACGTACCTTAAATGTAACAAGTGGAACACACGCCAAGGCCTAAAATCTGACTCTCACAAACATTTTATTTTAGAGAAAATTTAATTTTTTCTTTGGGAATAATATATGTTCTTAAGAATATCCCTCACGCATTCATTTGTAACCTGATGCAAGGAGACGGAAATTGACAAAAATGTGGCGTAGTGGCGATACCATAGACTAAGAAAGAGGTAGACCAGGTAGACCAATCTCGCTGGCTGCGCAGAACCAGTCTCCGTGTCCTGAAATAAAACTATTTTTCTGTCAACACTAGCTAAAATGGAGTGTAGTGGATTTTAGGTTGGCACACTGACTAAAAACCAAATGCTCTGAGATGTATGTATATATCCTCTAAACAATTTGCAATGCAATTTGTTTAAATTGAAATTTGTAAAATTTTTTTATTTACATAAAATAGCTTGTCATTTAAAAGTAAAGGTATAAACAAACATGTTCGTGTCTGTCAACCACGTGACTTCGACAGTAGTGTTGCTTTGCGAAAGGTCAATGTTGGGAACATTCGCAGAAGACGAAGAATAGGTCTCCCTCCTCTTTAATGCATGGGCGAGACCACAAGTACCCACTTCCAATACGGCAGCCCGTATGCGCAGAATATAATGGATGCAGGTTTACACTCTACCCAAAAGGTTTTACTCTGGATGACACGAATGATGCCAACTAAATATTTGGTGGAAACCAATAAATATCTTTTCAATTAACATCTATTTAAGTAAACTAAAATACTTTAGATCTTGTCAATATATGTATTATCGTGCACTATAATCTTCTCATATAACAAGCAACGAAATTCCGCCTTAGAAACCATAAAATAAACAGTTTTTGTAACCACTATTACTATATATTTTCATTCTATGTGGCAGCGGGTGAGATTTCAGTCCGTAGTGCACTTATGAACGGAGCTGCTGCGATTGTCCAAATCACGGGGGCTCACTGACCTGGTTTGGCGCAAGGAGTTCGTGTCACACCAGACTACAAGAAACGGAAATAGAGAGAATTAATATTGCATGGCGGTTTCTTTAATATGGGTGTACTTATTCGCTGATATCAAAATATTAACGACTTAATATATTAGAGGAGTACTTTTCAGTTGCTATCATTTTATACAGAAAATTAGGTGCATTACGAACAAATATGATTAACCTTCATTTATCCGACGTAATTGTTTTACAGATGCATACAGATTGTTAGCCGGTGATCACAGACTTATAAATGCTATTGAAATGGCAGTGAACACCGTCTCGACAGCTGACTTTTATCTACATATATGTGNGATCACAGACTTATAAATGCTATTGAAATGGCAGTGAACACCGTCTCGACAGCTGACTTTTATCTACATATATGTGACAACTCCCAGAGCTGTGGTTTTGGAGGAAGGTGATTGACACTGTTGTCTAAAGGACCAATTTACTACTGAAGTAAACACAGGGCGATTGGAGTTCAAAAAAACAATCTAGTTTAATTATTCCTTGAACAAGTTATAATTCACTCACGAGCTCTAGAGACAACTCCTTCCCGTTTATACAAAGGGGGGGTGTAGGGGGGTAGTACTCTTCACACACGCTGGATGACTGTACTTATCTGTCCTGTTGTGCTGGTAGCTGGTCCTGCAGTTGAGGTCTGGTGAGCGGGAACTGGCAGGACTCTGCGTCTGATGACGGCCGGCTGCCGTGGTCGTCTCCTCGCGGACTCGTTCCGCCCTCCTCGGTTCCCGTCGGCGTTGTGCATGGGTTTTCTCGGATGCTTCCCGCCTTACATCCCGTTTGTCGGCCTCTGTCATTGGTCTGTTGCACGCGGCTGGCTTCTCCTTGAGCGGACGCCCTTCGGTAGGGCTCGTCCCTCGCTCCCGTTCTCGATGTAGGGCAGTAACGGCCTGTTCCCTGCCCTACCACGTCCCGGCTGGACATTCCCACTAGCTCGACGTGGCCTTCACGGCGAAGCTCACCACTCGATTCTCCCCTCCTTCGGTGCATTGCAACTGACTGGAACTGACTGGCTTCTGCGGTAAACTGGCTGGTTGACTCGCGTCCGGATCTGGCGGACCCCTTAATGTCGTGACTGACTATCTGCGCATCCCGGAGTGACAGTACCGAACTTCCGTGGCACTTTCTGCTCGTTACGCAGCTGATCGTCTCGTTGACGTCTCCCAACTGAAGGCTTGTGTCTCGCTGACGTCGTCCGGATCCGAACCGGACGTCTCGTTCCTAGGACTCACTGCTCTCCTTCCACACTCCGGACTGACTCTGGACTAACTGACCTCG
>NQII01007901.1:53433-82241 GCA_002778355.1 Clitarchus hookeri | reverse complement strand
TAAAAACTCCAGGGCCTTTAAAAATGTGGGTACAGATAGTCTGCCAGTGAAATACACTAACCAGAAAAGTACATGGATAGATGTTCTAATGAAAATGATCTTCCACATGAGGCTCTTCTGATATTGTACAACGCTGCAACTCATCCTGACGAAAGTGAATTAGTGTGCGGAGAAATTCGTGCCCTTTTCTTACCTGACAATGTAACATCTTTTATCCAATCACTTGACCAAGGAGTGCTTGAAAATTTGAAGCAGAATTACAGGCGCAAACTTGAAAAGTCTTATTGAGGATTTGGAAGATGGGCTAACTGTTGTACAGAGTCACAGAAAGATCAACCCGAAAAATTTAATTTATTGGCTGGGAGAATCTTGGGATGAAATTAAGGACACAACAAACGAGAAATATTGGAAAAATATCTCATTCAACAAAAAAGACTCAAATGAAGATCAGAAAAATCAGACGATGAACCACTGGCAAGACTTTTGAACAGGTTGCCAGTTAGTGACCCCACAACGAAAAATAACATAGATGAGTAGATGAAAATTACAACAGGTTTGAACTTAATGATAAGCAGACTGTGAATTTTATCACTCAAGAAAACAACAGTGAAGAGGAAGATTATGGTGACCTTGAAAATCAAAAAAAGATCAGTCACACCGTAGGTGTAAGTGCATTAGAGAAGGCCCTGTTTTATGCAGAGCAACAAGATGATACATCACCAGCTGACATCATGGTATTGAGAAGGCTGAGACATTGCTGCAAATAAGAGGGGTGCCTGCATAAAACAAAAACTGTAAAATATGTTTTTATAAAGGTTTCAGATAAAAACTGAACAGCATATGAACAAGTGTGTGTGTTTCTGAATGCAGAGTACAGTTCGTACACAAACTGAACATGATTGTGTGTATTTTTCCTTTATTGATATCATAAGGTGAGTCAATTGCATGTTTTATTAAAGGTTAGGTTACTTAGAGTCCATATTATCAGATTTTTTGTTATCCGAGGTAGGCTCGGTCCACATTAACTCAGATAATTGGGGTTCTACTGTATATTCTGTACTCAACCCTGTTAAAAGAAAAGATACGCTACAAGAATTTTTTGAGACACAAAATCTGCTTTCTTCTCATGGTTGGTCACTCTTCTCTAGTGGTACGGGAACCAGGAAGGTATCAGGGGCAGTTGCTCTGCCACTCAATTTGAAAGGGGGGATATTTATTTTGCATATTTTACATTGCAAAAAAAAAAATCACACCTGTGCAATAACATAAATATTCACATCATTAAATTGGCAAGAATTATCTGTGTTCACAATTCCTGTGGTCTGAACATGAACTCTCTGACAACAACCATGGAGATATAACTTAACACAAATCAAATGTAGTGGTTATGAACTGTACTGCTGCATGCATTTTGTTAAACCTCAAAGCGTATCAAAATTATGTGATGTCATAGAATAAACAAATACACTAAAAATTGTTATGTAATTTTATTAAGTAATTAGATCCAGGCAGACACAAACACATATCTAAAATAATAGACTTAATTGGAAAAAAGGCACTGTAAATAATGTGTGCGTCAATGTCGTTAACTATTTATATTTGTGGTATATAAATTTACAGCTCACAGAACGTGACATCTGTTGGCAAGAAAAGTAAATATATACCTACGCAACATCTGTTGAGTGAAAAAGTAAACTTGTGCTAGGGAGAAACCACCCAACAATAACCTAAAAATACTGCTACAACTAATATCTTCCAAATAATTCAAGGTGTTTTACATCATATTGGAGTGTATTATGTTTATTTCTTGTTACATTTGCTTAAAGTACATTACGTGTGTACAACATTTGCGATGTTGGCGGCACAAAACATAGGTTCGCTCACATCTTGCGATTATCAACACTGCGACGTCATCAAACACAGACATTTGCGGTACAATAACGAAAGATGAGATGTTCGTATTCAGCTTGCTTTGGAGTACACTACACACCAACAAAATCACTTCTCAATGAACCATCAATTTATTAGCAATCATAATGTTGAGCATTGGGCTATGGCCAAGAGAGTGCTGAGATACTTGATGGGCACCTTGAACTAAACTGTACTGTTTCACAAGACTAATCAAGACATTGCAACTTACGTGGTCTGATGTTCATAATCAGCCCGCTGGGGTGCCAATTTTTAATGCAAAATTAGAAAAGAAACTGGTGTGGAATATTGAGGGAAGAGAAGAGGATGCTCTTTCTTGGGCCTAGGCTTTTAGGCTCTCCTTGTTACAGTTTAAAAAATTTCATAAATTTATTGGTAATAATTTTTGACAATCATTAAGATACTTGTTTTATCACTTAATGTCAGGGGTGCCATTTTAGTTTTTTGCATGTGTTTTAAAAATTAGAAAACAATTTCCTCTCTAACTTTTGGATAGAATTTTATTCTTCATATTATCTTAATGAAGTAAAGGTCATGCCATTTAGGTCCTAAAAAATTCATGATGGAAGGAAAAAAAAATGTGTAATTTATGGAATTCTAATTCCTTAGTCACTAAGAATTAAACAAAAAATACTTGTGTAGATAGGTTGGGTATGTCCCCTCTGATGTGAGAGACCATAATCCCCCCCTCCCCCTAAAATGGCTTTCCCATGCACCTGCCTCATATCCCTTCCCAAACCAAAACTGTCAAATTCCTCTTGATGATGGGCTCGGCTGTAACAACGTTCCTGGACTCTTCCCTTACCCCTTCACAGACTCATGACCTTCCTCAATGTCAGCTAGTAGGCTGTCATCTCCTTGCAGGGTGTGATTGAATGTTGTATTAGTTTTCTAGCAAATGGTAAACAACTGTCTTGTCAGGCACCACAATCTTAGTTTGATTTGCTGTTCAGTTTTTGTGATAATTTTTACGTTAAACTATGGTCATATCTCCATTTATGTGGAATTTTTTACCGGAATATAGCTATTTTTTTTAAATAAACACAGTGTTATAACACTGTCTAGTCAGTCATTGGTCAAATGACTTGTCAATATAGAAGCTCGAATTTTCTCAGCCTGAAAATATTTCAAGCCAAGCTCGAGTTGCAAACAGCTATTCGGAATAAAACCAATTTTCGAGTACTCTCAGATCTCTATTTAAAATATTGTATTATCCCATGCATCACCCACATATTTTTTTTCAGAAATAAATTTTAAAAGTAGGGATGTAGGTCTTGCATGGAGACACAGGTATTGGAGGTAAATAATGACTGAAAATAGCCAGGTTCATCATAGTACATGGGTACAGAAAGTATGGTGACAGTCAAGTAATGTTTATAGAAACAAGACAGATTTTTGCAACGGAAGGAGAGTGGGAGCATCGCTCTTAGGCTGGACCACAAGCGGGCAGCCAGTCTGGTAGACAAGCAGTTCCCATTTGAAGTTTTTGTTTAAGTTCATATTTTATATGGAGAAGTTAACTTTTTAAAAAGTGATTGCATTAGAAAAAATAATGGCATGTTTACCATACTTATGCATGTATCATATTTCTGTAAATTTATGCTGAAGGTATGACATACCATGAGATGAGTGGTGTTTTGTGTTTTATAGGCCTAAGTACAAAGTGATGATAGACGTGTCCCAACTCGAAACTTACAAAAAGCAAATTAGTACACAACCTCAGTTATCTTGACTTCGACATTTAAATATCTCATTTATTTGTGTTGCACTCAGACTGTACCCATTGAGTGAGACTGTACCCATTGAGTGAGACTGTACCCATTGAGTGAGACTGTACCCATTGAGTGACAGTTTCCGCTCCTGTTATTGATCACAGAGCAGGCAGCAGCTTCAGGCAACAATGTACATTGCTGGATTGCAAATCGGGCTAAATAACAAATACAATGCCCTTACCTATTTTCGGCATGCAAATTTTTAAAACAAATTGGGGTATTTATTTTAAGTAAATATGGTATAGCACATGCTATATTTATTTTTGAGTTTTGTAAAATGTACAGCTTGTGAAAAATAGCTGTGAATTGAAACACAATTTTTAAGAATTAAATATATAACAGTATTTTTTTCCCTGAAATAATCTTAAAAATTTGGGACTGTGGTTTTTATACTGGAATGGGCAGTATACGTGTAAATACAGTATTTAACTTTCTGACACCTGTGAAAAAATTGTGAAAACGATTACATAACAGTTACATTTGCACCTATATGTTTCAAATAGTAAAGTATCTGCATAATCGTGGACCATAAGATGACAAAAAAAACAGGAGTATGTGCTGCATTTTATTTTGGTTTAACACAATGCACCATACAAAGTTTTTTCAGAGTAAAAAAAGTAGGCTATCAGGATTGGTAAAATTGTAAGTTCAGTTTATTAATTTTCTTATCAAACTAAAGGTAAACATTTTATTTTCTACTCATTTCTTGATGTTAATTTCGTTGCAACCAGACTTGATGGTTAAATATCTTTAGCCACACCACCTTGCAATGTACAGGCAGCACGCCNGTTAATTTCGTTGCAACCAGACTTGATGGTTAAATATCTTTAGCCACACCACCTTGCAATGTACAGGCAGCACGCCTTTCTCAGTACCATAAGCCAGCAGCACCCCAAAATGCACATGGGACATAACTTGATGTGCTAATTACCAGACGTGATTCTGTAGCAAGCATCCTGTCCCATGCTGGCAACACCTGGCATTTGCTACCAGATATAACAGGTTGTGTTTCTGCCAGTAACATGCAATACTTTGCTACCACTGTGTGAAGGCCCAGCATATTCTTTCTGCCATGAAGTACCACCCTATCTATTCCCCCCAAACCTTCCTTTGTGAAATTTGTCCTTTGCTTCTTTTACTGTACCCCTTACCTCTTTGAGGCCCAAACTACTAGGCTTACTCTCCATACTCACCATATATTGGCTACTTTCTAAACTATTCCTATGCCTTTATGATGCCCCCCATAATACCTAGCAGTGCTAAACTAACACAGCCATCCTCCTCTCTATGAAATCAATGCTTACAGCACTAAGACNCCCCATAATACCTAGCAGTGCTAAACTAACACAGCCATCCTCCTCTCTATGAAATCAATGCTTACAGCACTAAGACTTTCCTCCCATGTTACACTGTCAGGCTTCAGTTTTGTACAACCACCCCATGCTGCCTCACCACAGTGAGCGACTGGAAAAAAATTGTACTTTGGGACATAGTATTATATAGTCTTTCAGCCTATTTTATAGTTTTGCCATGATGGTGTAGTGGTTAGACTACTTGCCTCCCACCAAGGTGAACCAGGTTCGATTCCCGGCACAGTCACCCCCAGATTTTTGCATGTGGGAATCATGCTGGACGATGTCACTGGTCAGCAGGTTTTCTCAGGGAACTCCAGTTTCCCCTGCCCTTTCATTCCGGTGCTGCTCCATACTCACCTCACTTCACCCTCATCGGCTCTCAAGACCTCTATGTTAAGAGCCGCCCAAATCTANCTCACCTCACTTCACCCTCATCGGCTCTCAAGACCTCTATGTTAAGAGCCGCCCAAATCTATTCACTCACTTACTCACTCACTCTTGTGTAGTTATTTTATTATTTCTATTGTTGGCTGGGCATGTGAGGTTAGCACCTATAAAGTGAAAGCACTGAATGCCTCCATGTATTTTTCTCACCCNCTCTACAAATTTTAAACAACTTATAAACACAACTACAGAGTTGCAAAAGGAATTTACAATGAAAAAGGATTTTTTCTGTAATAAATTACAATGTGCAAAATTTACAGATTTTACAGTTTTTGGTTTATAATTGTTAAGATCTGTATTCATATCCCAATTTTCTGGCAGATCTTTACTTCAACAAACAAAACATGCATTCCATTTCTGATGTAAAAATTCAGACTAACCCATTAAAGACAAAAGTTTGTTATTTATCTTTAAATTACTAAACAAATTAACTGCAATTCAGTATGAGCTCATTTCAAAAATGTACACACACCTTATGAAGTTGTAATAATAAGTGTGATATGTTCTACCTATGAGCTTGTTAAATTTCTTTATTCATGACCACACATTTTATTTACAGCATGATTCACATGACCATGTATAGCAAGTTAATTCTGTGGTGAGTATTTTAGCTTCTCTTCCCTCTGGTTACTTTGTGGCCCAGAGCACTAGCAATAGAAGAAGAGGAGGAGGGAGGTTTACAGGAGGCAACAAAAATAATTTTTGTGATCTACAAGAGGCAGACAATACTTCTTTGGTTCTCTCCTAACAAACTGATGTGTTCTCAATAGAAAATTAAATGCAGTTGAAAACAGTGTGTTAAAAGTTCAGTGCATTCATTGTATAGGCTGTTGACATTTAATTGAACCCACATGCAATCAACCTTTGAAAAAATGTCACTGCCCTTATCTGTAGGCTTTTTGAAGGGCACACTGACTGCCGTGTGCCCAGTTAGGTTGGTAACGACTGAGGGAAAGCAGTCCCATGTCTTGATGATGAATTTAAATTGTTAGGCAAACGTTTGTAAATATTTAAAATATTAATTTTGTTTTCTGATTTATGTATACAAGTGTAAGAATTAGCAAATTCATAAAACATTTACTTTTTTAATAACTACAATGTTCTACTTGACTGATGCATGAGTAAAGTGATCAGGCCCATGGCAATGTTAATTTTAGGTGTGGTGGAAGAATACACAGTGTGCACAGAAGTAGATCTTAGGCAAGGTTTTCAAAAGTACTCAGTTTATCATGAACAGCCTTTAGCAGTTATAACAACTGTTGTTTGCTCTCTNTTTTACGTGTGGTGGAAGAATACACAGTGTGCACAGAAGTAGATCTTAGGCAAGGTTTTCAAAAGTACTCAGTTTATCATGAACAGCCTTTAGCAGTTATAACAACTGTTGTTTGCTCTCTTGACAGTTTTAATGCACTACTTTAAAATCCTGCCACAAGAATAAAATAGTTATATGGGCCTTACACAGTTGTGACATTACTGTGTATGGAAGTATAAAACCTAGCGGTGGCTTTAAATAATTCAAAGTAGAACACACAGTTGAGCAAGCATACTGGGTATGTGTGAACAGATAATGATAAAACACCATGGTAAGGTACTGCAGTGATAATAAATGACTGCACGATAAACATATAGTTAACATGGAGTTAGGAGTTAGTGTAAGTGGGCTCGCTATCTCAATGAACTGTGAAGGAGATGTTTGAAATGAAACTTGTAACGTTGGGCGCGCCTGTTACAGCGGGTATAAGTTAAGTTGCCAATGCTAGCTCAGAAGTAGAACACGAGACTCTGTACAATGGACGCCAATTAATTACTAAATAAAGTAAAATTTCAGAGTATTTTGTTCCATACTTTTATTTATCATTTACGTGTCACAGTTCACATATGAATTTCCAGTATGCAGAGTACGAACCGTTCACAGATAAATATACAAGTATAGACCAGCGACACAGTCGTTTACAGCTTATTCATGTCTCAAAACTTGCATCGCAAGACTAAGTTACGAAGGCAGGAGGGATGTTCGTTCCCTCCTGGCACCCTAATGACCTCCCACATCGGCGGAAATAATTTGATAGAATTATTTAGGTTAAGCCGAAAATAAATGTAGTGATAAAAGATTTAACGGTCGTGGGTGCTTGCCGGTGTGGGTGAAGTTCTTCACGCCCGATGTGTCTTCTCCGACGGTTGGTTACTTTTTCTTTTTTAGGCAATGGACACCCCGAGTATTTATTATGCAGGCCTATCGCCCCCTTCTCCTAAGATAAGGGCACGGCATCCGGCATCTGCCAGCAGCGTCATCCAAAACTGCGCTGCGTCTCACTCTCAACATGTTATTATAACTGACACGTTAACGAACCTTCGTTGTACACACTAAAACTGCGCCGGAGGAACTAAAACTCTCTACGCCATCAACATACAGATAAACGAACTTCTAGTATAAAATTTGTACTACGCAGCCTGAAAGTTACTAAATAATGCTGATGCTTAACAAAAACTGAAAACTACTACGTTCGAAATGAAACGACAACCGTCCGCCCGATAACCGTAAAACAGCAAACGTATGCTTGATAAACTAACTATCACGGGAAACGAAACACCACGGCTTTTAATTTAAAACCCGATAAAAATATTACGAAGCTTAACAAAGCTTAAGAAAAACGAACGAAATTGAAACACGTGTCCCGAAAATTAAGAATACTGCGTCATTACAAACTGTTGGAATTGTGGTTATCTAATGCAGTTGTTTTGTTTTCTTATTTAAGGTTGAGACTACCTGTTCTACTAGTTTACATTTTTTTTGGTGTGTACTGAAACATGTCTACCCGGTTAATGTAGTGTGTAATGTTCGGCACTAGTTACTGCCGATGTTACGTTGCCACAGCTTGCTCAAAGGTAGAAACACGAGACTCAGTACAATGTGATGCCAATTAATTAAAAATGAGTTCAAGTTCCAGATTATTTTGTTTCATCCTTTTATTTATCATTTACGTGTCACAGTTCACATATGAATTTCTGGTATACAGAGTACGAACCGTTCACAGATATAAATATACAAGTGCAGACCAGCGCCACAGTCGTTTACAGATTATTCCTACTGTCCCAAAGGAATTTTAATACTGCTACCTCCCACACAGGCGGAGAATTAAAATAATAAAGTCTAGTGGCCGATGTGTGGGTTTAGCGTCACGCCCAACGTGACCTAAACGAGCATTGTACCATTGGCCTGAAGGGCGACCGCCCTCGCCGCCGACTGACTGGAAGTGACTGCTTCCAACGACTGACTTGAAGAAGCGAAGGGCGACCTGAAGTAACTGCTCCTGACCTGCCCTCAAGGGCGACTGACTTGAAGAAATGCCTGGAGGGCGACAGACAGACGCGTCTTTTGTCCTGCCTCTCACCCCCCCTCTCCTAAGATAAGGGCCTGGCCACGTACGCTTTCCACTCGTTATCGACACTGCTCCACACGAAACTGCGTTGTGTCCCGCTCTCAACACGTTATCGTAACTACGCCGCAGGAACTAATACTGTCGACGTCAACATAAACGGACTTCTTGTACAACAAAACTTGTCGACGTCGCCTGAAAGTATCTAATTAATGCTGACGCTTAACAAAACTCCAAAGTTCGAAACGAAACAACAACCAGACTCCCGATAAACGTAAACAGCAAACGTCCGCCCGATAACCTACAATAGCACACGTCTGCCTGATAAACAAACTATCACGGGAAACGAGCCACCGCATCTTTAAACTTCAAACCCGATAAAAATATTACGAAGCTTGNTGATAAACAAACTATCACGGGAAACGAGCCACCGCATCTTTAAACTTCAAACCCGATAAAAATATTACGAAGCTTGGCAAAGCTTAAGAAAAACAGAACAAATTTAAACAAGTGTCCCGAAAATTAAGAATATTGCGTCATTGCAACTGTCTTTACTGATGATTATCATCGTTATTCAATTCAGAAACAACCTGTCTATAATGATTTATTGATAATACGTTATGGGCCTATAAGATGCGGGATGGGCACTGCGGTCAGTGTGTTGAGCGTATGTAAACACGTATGCAAGTTAGATTATAGTTGTATTGCGTGATTCGTGAAGATGTTGAGTTCAAGTGCGACGAGTGCAGGAATGCTACCACCTATTAAAAAATTGGATGATCTGAGTAGAGACCCGAGAAATTTGTGACTCGCGAAAAATCTTTAAACTGTTTTAAATAGTGGGGAATGACTTATAATGCATTTTAGATTTGTTATTTGGTGTTTTCGACTCGCGAATTACTCGTGAAGTTCTTAAAATGATCTTGTATCCAGGAATTTTGACATGCATTCGAGAATTTCACCGAATTTACAGATATCAACAAATCATTAAATGTNGATCTTGTATCCAGGAATTTTGACATGCATTCGAGAATTTCACCGAATTTACAGATATCAACAAATCATTAAATGTGCATGCCAACGTGCGGTGGTGGTAGCACTTGGCTACCGAGAGGGCGAAAGATGTACGCGCGTGTCTGAACTTGTGGGTGACTTAGTCAGGTTTGGACAGTTGCGGATTGCAGAGTTGTATCTGATTTGTTTTAAAATTTCACCAAAAATAAATATTGACAAAATAGTAAAGCATATTCTCGAGAAGGCATGGTTAAATCGGGAGGCGTCATGATATACCGTTTTTGCAATAAAACAGTAGCGTGGGAAACCTCCGACAGCATCAAGAAACACGTGCTGAGTTACGGTCACGTTGAAGCTATCAAGAAAGGAAAGCAGCAAAAAACTATGTTGGAAGCAACTGAAGGCACTAAGACAGCAAAGGTACAAATTCAGTTAAAGTTACATTATCCTGATGAGGTTTCCCTACATAATGAGCAGAATTAAAATCTATGTTTACAAAATCTGATTAAAATAATGTACAAACACCAAATTGGCACCTAAATAATTAGGATTAAGATATTGTTATTTATTAATCATGTTAAAAATTTGTTTTTTTAGAACAACAAATTGTTACCATTAATTTTTTGAAGTAGAATTTGCCTACTGTATATAATGTACCATTTTTAAAGTTTTAAGATTTAAAGTTTAAAGATTTGTTGCATCACGAGCCGCCTCCAGACAAAAATATTCTTGTGTGTGCTTAAATCTGTGTTAATATTCCCAAGTTTTTCTAAAATCTGTCTCGCCCATAATTTTCTTTGTTCAGTGTGACCACACTTCACTTCCCTTCCCTTCGTCAAGGGCAAGGCAAGGTCATACCTCTCTTGCTCCTCTTTGTTAAATGGTTCTCCACCTCTTCATCATTTTCATCTTGTCACCACTCCTGCTTTTTTTTTTGATCAGGGTACCCCACCTCTCATCAATTTTCATTTTCTTTCACACCATTTGCAGAACTTATCCTGCCACGTTCATGTTAGTAACGACACATTTTTACCTTCTCCTTTGCCAGTTTTCGCCGCTATAATTGACTATTTTATGCTTTATCCTGGTAATACATTAGCCCTTTTTGCCTAGTCCATCTCAAATATCACATCCTATTCCATGAGTGTGTAAACAGCTTGTTTGTGAAACGGGTGGTTTTTAAATTCCATCTTGACCCATTTTAGGCATCCCCCTCTACCCCCGCCACCCTTAATCTGGAGCAGAAAAATTAACGCTATGGCCTTTTTAATTCAGAAAGCTACTGTTTCCAAAGTAGTACGAAATCAATTTTATAATTGCACTCGCAGTGGAATCAGTTTAAAAATGATTTATCCTGACCCAAACTCGCACAAAATTTTGTTAACAAACAGCAATAAATATATTTATACCGAAACACATGTACCGCTAAACCGTATCCACAGTAAATTTTCAGTTGTCCTGGCAAAACTCCTGTATAAATAATGATAAAGCTACCCGCTCGTATGGTTTATCGGATGTTGCGTCGATCAACGTACATTTTGGCCCCGTAACCTAAGATTTCCCGCAACGATAGTTTTTATCTGGTTGTTTATGCAAACGTCTAGTAACTGCTCTGNCGATGTACATTTTGGCCCCGTAACCTAAGATTTCCCGCAAACGTCTAGTAACTGCTCTGCGACGCGTTGCCTATCTTCCCGACATGTCTGCCTTTGCGGTGTGGTACAACGTGCGAGTGTGGCTTGTTACCTCCCCTTACATGCTTCACGAGAGGGGGAAGTGGTTACCTAGCAACCAGTTTGGCGACCTAGTGTCCCCTTCCTCTTCTGCAGCGCTCCTTCCTCATCTTACACGTGTTCGAGAGGGGAAGTTGTTGCCTAGTAAAAGAAAAAGCATGTCCTCTCTCCATCAGCTGTGCGTGCATGCCTTTACAGGCCTACCGCAAAACAAATAAACTAAAGTGCTAATGGTGAACGCAGAAATTTTATCAAGATTATCAGTCGCTCAAAATAGTTGCCACTATCATCACTTGTATTTCAAAGGTAATGGTTTCGCCTGAAAATGTTACACAATACATTTTAACAAGCAAAACATTCTGACCCAGGAAATTAGCAGCTTCAGACTTCAAGTTCTATTTTCAAGAATTCAATCTCTGCGAGACTTACAACTTGAGGGTG
The DNA here is from genome assembly GCA_002778355.1 of Clitarchus hookeri. Classification (NCBI taxonomy): domain Eukaryota; kingdom Metazoa; phylum Arthropoda; class Insecta; order Phasmatodea; family Phasmatidae; genus Clitarchus; species Clitarchus hookeri. The sequence continues at coordinate 70,176 of NQII01007901.1, read as the reverse complement.
TACATGCCTACATAGAGCTCATATAGAAATTGAAGATACGCACTAATATAAATGTCTTGGAAGCACTTAAATCCATGGAAGATATCCACAAGGCCTTTGTGGTGGGAGCCCTAACAGCTTTTTGGATGCCAGTGTCAAATGTGGACTGTGAGCGATTTTTCTCAGAATTTTCTTGTGTTCATACAAACAGGAGGACAAATCTGAGTCTGACCAATCTTGAACTTCTCTCTTCCAACGCATATGAAGGAAAATTATGAAATTTTCTTGAAATCATAATTTTCTTGTTAGAAACTTATTTCAAATGATCTCTAGGAACACTTTTTAAAAATAATTTTTTTTTGTTAGACCTGCAAGTAAGATGTGTACACATTAGCATGCTGAGCATTATATCTGAAACTACTTACTGCAGGGTTTTACTACAAAAAAAATTCTAACATCCAAAACCTGTAGAAATGTCTAGTGAGTTTCTTAAGTTAACTTTATATGATATTTTTAAAAGTATAAAATATGTTTGTGTACTTAGTTTTGTTCAAATTTTTTAAATTTCAATGCCCTATTTTTCTGTTTGAAATACCTATTATTAGCAGTAAATAAATCTGCATTTTACTCAAGAATTTTTGTGTTTTCACTTAAGAACTTTTGCCTCTCTTACTCAAGAATTTTAGGACATGCTACTCAAGAAATTTTCGGGTCTCTAGGCATGAGTAACTATAACCATTGGAAATTTGTCATGCAACTGTATCTGAAGCATGAATATTTGTGTGACTGTATTCAACCAACAACGGACGCATGTGTAGATGCTGAGAAGGATCAAAAACCCGTGCCAAGATATGTTTAATGGGAAAGCCGAACTGTTTTATACATGTAGGGGCAGCGACGATGGCAAAGGAGGCCTGGGAAAGCCTGAGAAAGGCAAACGTAGACAAAGGGCTGCTGAGGAGGTTAGGGTTGTTGAGGGCACTGTTCGGTATAAAACTTGGAAACTTCAAGAACATGGAAGATTATGTGACTCAGGTCCAGTCTCTGGCTCAGAGACTGGCCGACATAAATGCCCCTACAGTTGATGAGTTTGTAGGTATCATTTTGTTCAGCCGCCTAACATCAGAATATGACCCTATGGTCATGGAAAGTTTGGGCACAGCTATCACGTCCGCTATCACATCCGATTTTGTAAAAAAAATAAGTTGCTCCAGGAGGACATAAAGAAGGAACTGAATGAGAAGCAAAGTGCGGATTCTGCTTTCATGTCAACAGCACCAAAGAAAGGGAAATGTATGTAATGAGATTGGCCATAGATAATTTGAATGCCCTAAGGAGGTAATTCGCGTTCCTCGGAATGCTCACTGTTTACGGCATTGACAGCAACTACAGGGGATGGACAAAATAATATGAACATCATGCAATATAGTACATTTTGTTGCATGTTGGCAACACTGCTTCCGTGTAAATAATGTGACGCGTATGTATTGCACAGTTTACGTGACCAGTCTTGAAGGTTATATTTCAGTGTATTATACGGTTTGTTCTGCGACGGTTAAAACAAGCGATTGGTGAAATGTGTGATCTCTCAGACTTCGAAAGAGGGCAAATCGTTGGTGCTCGGTTAGCGGGAGCGTCTGTGACGAAAACAGCTGAATTGTTTAACGTTTCACGAGCGACAGTATCCACGGTAATGACAGCATACACAAAACATGGTAAAACATCATCGGCGAAGAGGAATAGTGGGCGAAACCCAAAGTTAACTGACAGAGACCGACGAACATTAAAAAGAATTGTGGCCAGACAACATAAAACTACCGCGGCAAAAGTGACAGCAGAACTCAACACTCACAAGAGTAATACTGTTTTGACAAAAACAGTATGGCGGGAGCTCCACAAAGCTAACATTCATAGAAGGGCTGCAATTGCGAAACGGAAGCCAACGCTAAGCTGCGAAAGAAGTGNGTTGCCACGATCATAAAACCGGGACACTTGATGACTGGAAGAATGTGGTTTGGTCCGATGAATCATCGTTTACATTGTTTCCTACAAACGGCCGGGTTTATGTATGGAGAACCCCAAAAGAAGCCTACGATCCGGACTGCCTGCTTCCTACAGTCAAGCATGGGGGAGGTTCCGTTATGATTTGGGCGGCTATATCGTGGTATTCAGCTNAAAGAAGCCTACGATCCGGACTGCCTGCTTCCTACAGTCAAGCATGGGGGAGGTTCCATTATGATTTGGGCGGCTATATCGTGGCATTCAGCTGGTCCTTTCATTCACATCACTGGCCGGATTACTGCAAATGAATATCTTGACATCCTCAATGATGAAGTTCTTACTATGACTAGCATATTGCTGCCAAACACTGCCATATTCCAAGATGATAATGCGCCCATACACGCAGCCAAAAAGGTTCAGTCTTGGTATGAGGAGCATCAGAATATCATCAAACATCTTCCCTGGCCAGACCTCAACATAATTGAACCGTTATGGGGAGTTTTAGATCATAGAGTGAGGAGCAGATTTTCATCTACATCATTGAAGAATTGGTGGATGTTTTGGTACAAGAATGGGACAACATTCCGTTGGAAAGTATTCAGACGCTCTACGAATCTATTCCGCGAAGAATTGCAGCTAATCTAAAAGCAAATGGTGGCCCAACACCTTATTAATAAATAAATATTGTGTATATGTCAGGTGTTCATATTATTTTGTCCATCCCCTGAATGTGTTCTAATGACTTGTATGTAGAGTGGGGTGCTACCACCCACATGACCAGAGAGAAAGAGTGGTTGAGAAACTACAGAAGAACTGGTGTTGAAACCATTACCGTAGCTAACAATAACACTCTACAAGATGCAGGACATGGGAACTTCGTAGGACAGTTGAATGAGCAGGGCGACAGTTAAAATTCATGATATTTTGCATGTACCACAGATTTCCTCTAACCTCCTGTCTGTNATGTACCACAGATTTCCTCTAACCTCCTGTCTGTCCGCACAATGGTGTCTAGAGGCATTGTTGTTGTGTTTTCTGATTGTGGTTAAAAGATGTATCACAAGAATGATTTTGAGGTGCGAGGCAAGATTGAGGCAACNATGGTGGCCCAACACCTTATCAATAAATAAATATTGTGTATATGTCAGGTGTTCATATTATTTTGTCCATCCCCTGAATGTGTTCTAATGACTTGTATGTAGAGTGGGGTGCTACCACCCACATGACCAGAGAGAAAGAGTGGTTGAGACACTACAGAAGAACTGGTGTTGAAACCATTACCGTAGCTAACAATAACACCCTACAAGATGCAGGACATGGGAACTTCGTAGGACAGTTGAATGAGCAGGGCGACAGTTAAAATTCATGATATTTTGCACGTACCACAGATTTCCTCTAACCTCCTGTCTGTCCGCACAATGGTGTCTAGAGGCATTGCTGTTGTGTTTTCTGATTGTGGTTAAAAGATGTATCACAAGAATGATTTTGAGGTGCGAGGCAAGATTGAGGCAACNCTGTTGTGTTTTCTGATTGTGGTTAAAAGATGTATCACAAGAATGATTTTGAGGTGCGAGGCAAGATTGAGGCAACAGCAACAAACATTGGTGGCTTGCATAGACTGAATGTACTCTCTGAGGTGGCAAATGTGTCAGTGCACAGATCTATACGGGAACTGTGGCATAAGAGATTTGCACACCTTGGCAGAGTGGGACTAGATCAACTCAAGAATGGCATGGTCACAGGCATGAGTTATTCAGATTCAGACACAAATGAAGAACCCTATGTTGCCAGCATAAAGAGGAAGCAAGCAAGGAAACCCTTCAAGAAGTGCAGTATGATGCGAGCCACGAAGAGGTTGGAGCTCATTCACACAGATGTCTGCGACCCTATGCCTAAAGAGTCTTTCAGTAGAGACCGGTATTTTCTGACTTTAGCTAAAATGTCTGCAATCTGATAATGGCACTGAATATGTCAACAAAGAGCTAGCAAGGTTCCTTGTGGACAACGGAATAAAGTACCAGACGACTGTTGAGTACACACCTGAACAAAATGGTGTTGCTGAGAGGGCCAATCGCACCATTGTCTTAAAGGCTAGAACCATGATGCAAGATGCTAGCTTAGGACTAAGATACTGGGCTGGAACTGTCAACACAGCTGTATATTTGAAAAACAGATTGCCCACAAAGGCGATAAAAGATGTTGTCCCAGAGGAGGTATGATCAGGGAAAAGGGTAGATGTTAGCCACCTCAAAGTTTTTGGCTGCAAGGTTTTCGTTCACATCCTTAAAACAGAAACTAAGTAAGTAGGACTCCAAGAGCAGTGAGATGCTTTTTGTTGGATACTGTGAGCTTACAAAAGGCTATAGGCTCATAGACCCAACATCACCCAAAAGAATTCATAAGGCAAGAGTTGAAGTGTTTATTTAAGAAGCTAAACATGACTTTGATTGTACAAAACTACGTGGCAATGAAGTATAAGGTGAGTCACATGCATTACAACCAATGCTCTCAGATTCTGCAACCCAAGTGGAAGATTATGGGAACCAGCCAGAGGCAGGATGGCAAGGCTGGCCACACGAAGAGGATAAGCTAATTGAGGTACGTGTTGAACAAGATGAAGGCTTGGAGGGCAGAAGTTGTAAAACTGAGCAAATTACAGAGCAGAGGAATCCAGTCAGAGATAGACGACTGATGGACTACCCTGGTTTCTTACTCTACCACACATCCTGCAGTGACCCAAAAACTGTGGTGAAAGCACTTTCTGGGAAGGATAGAAAGATGTGGGAAAGTGATGTGCATGAAGAGAATGACTCCTTGCTAGAAAATGAGACCTGGGAACTAGTCAATCGACCAAACAATGTAAACGTGGTGCAGTGCAAATGGGTTTTTAAGAATGGGAGGGGAGCCATTTGTGATCTTCGGAGATATAAGGCAAGATTGGTGGCAAGAGGATTCACCCAAGAATATGGCATGGACTACCATGAGATATTTGCACCTGTGGTGAGACACTCAACAGTAAGGATGTTGTTTTCGTTGGCTGCGGAACTTCAGTTGAACGTTTACCACATTGATGTCATGACCGCTTTCCTACTTGAAAATTTAAAAGAAATTTGAATGGAACAGCCAGAGGGTTTCATAGCTGAAGACCAGGAACAAAAGGCGTGTAGACTGAAGGGGGCAATACATGACCTGAAGCAAGCATCTTGGGTATGGAACAAGCAAATTCACAAGATCATGTTGGAGGTAGGGTTCACAAGATCCAAGCACGAACCATGTGTTTATCAGAAGGGAAGCAATGAGACACTGATAATAGTGGCCCTCTACATTGACGATTGTTTTGTGTTTAGCAAAAACAAGGAACACAAGATGAAACTTGTTCAGGAGCTTGGCACAAGGTTTAAGTTTAAGAATCTTGCGTACAAATAAGTTTTACAATTTTTTTTATATTTCTGGAAGTTTTTTTATTTTACAGCAAAAGGACAAGATATAATTTGATTTTCTTTGGTGATTTATATAAACTAATTTGATTGCTTTGCAGGTAACTTCTAAACCTATTTTTTCTTCTGTTGGACCACAGCGTGCCCTTCAATCACATGTAAAAATCAATACTACCTTGGATATACCACTGAACAGTACTCTTGTATGAAGTACTAAAGTGTGATACATATATGGAAATCTTTGTGTTTAAAACGAAATGCAACTGGTCTGTGTCTTTACTGGGATTCAGTTAACAGATTATATTTGCTTACTTGTTAATAGATTTGTTAATATTATGTTTTGACCACCATTCACATNAGGGGATAGGGATAATGAATAAAATGGGAGTTGTAGAAACTTAATGAAAAATAAAAAATTGTACAGTAAGATTTTTGCAATAATAAGTGTTTAGGGTTTATAAATGGGCTGTACCAGAAAATTATGTTCACTGTGAAATTGATACTGATACTGAAAGCAAAGTTAACATAGCTTTGTCCATACCACACCACCAACTCTCGTTTTCATATCCTGTGCACGGGCCTGTATGTATGTTTGTGTGAATGTATGTGTAGGTGTATATGTATAAGTGTATGGGGTTCGGCTTAGTCTTCCATTAAAAATAGTGTGATGTTTAGAAATTTAACATAGAATATGCAAAGACTGCTATCTCCACAATATACAAGCAAGGATGATGTATTATACTTAATCTGACATGTCTATAATCCTTCATTATAACACCTGAAAACTTATCGTATTGAACCTGCAAGTGTATTTATTTTTAGCCTATTTTCCAAAGGAAGGAAAGGTTTACGAGATCACTTCACTGTCTGTTTGTGTGTGTGCCCCCCTTTTCCAATTTTTGAACGCATCAACCAAATTTAACCAAACTCAGTTTATATATAGTACTTAGTAAGGACACACAACTTTTATAGTTTTCGACAATGCCAGGCATTTACTTTCAAAATGGCAACAATGTTATTATTTAGGGTGATATATATTGAGAACCATTTAACTGATTTAAACCAAATTTTGTATGCTGGCAGAGCATTACGTAAGCATTAAATTTTGAATTGAACATTGTTGTTAGACCTCAGTTTTGAACGGTAACATAAAATTGAAAAATAAAGATTTTATATTATACCTTAAAAATTATCACAGCAATTCTCACCAAATTTGGCATGTAAGTCATAATATGACAGATCTGGTAAATGTATGTAATTAAACTAGCTTAGATACTTTATTTTAAAAATGGCAGCCATACAAATATTTTACGTTTATTTAGTATATCAATTATACCACTTAACCAATTTTGACCAAATTTTGTATTCTGAAAGTGTCTACTACACCCATCAATGTGCCAACACATAGCCATTTTTGTCAGCCAATTTGTAAGATAGTGCCACATGAATAAATAAAGTTTTTGTCATATCTCGGTAAAAAATGAGCAGATTCATACCGAATTTGGCAAACAAGTAGTACTACAGCAGATGATGTTCAATTATATGTTTCAAGTATCTCAGATCATTATTTTCAAAATGGCGGCCATATTGTCATTTTAGCTTAGAATGTTATATCGTCAAAACCATGTAATCAATTACAACTTATTTTAAGCTGGCAGTAGATATTACAATTATCAACTGTGTCTACACAGAGCATCTGCATCTTTTGGTCTGTAATTTTGTAAGGTAGCACCACATGAATAAAAAATTGTTTATGTAATATCTTGGGAAACAATTAACCGATTCCAACCAAATTGGACGAACAGCTTGTACTGCAGCAGGTGGTGTAAACTGCTTTTAAGTAGGTCTGGCACTTTTTCAAAATGGTGGTTATATAAATATTTCAGCTTAATATCTTTTATTAACAAACCAATTTCCAACATAGCTTTGTATGCTGGCAGTACCAATTGCAACCATCAAATTTGTCCATGCAGAGCCTCATATCTCTGCCATTTTGTAAGTTTGCCCCACAATACAAATTAAGTTTTTGTCTTATCGCAGGAAACAATCAACCCATACCAAATTTGGCGAAGAATTGATATTGTGGTAGGACATATAACTATATGTACTTTTTCAGTGTGACAGACATGTTCAAAATGGTGGCTATAAAATAATTTTAGGTTAGTGTGCTATATCTACAAATTTATGCAATAGATTTTAGTATTACTTTGNTAGTAGGAGATATAACTATATGTATTTTTACAGTGTGACAGACATGTTCAGAATGGTGGCTATAAAATAATTTTAGGTTAGTGTGCTATATCTACAAATTTATGCAATAGATTTTAGTATTACTTTGTACACTGACGATATACAATAATCGAATGTGCTAACATATAACACTTTTGTCCTCAAATTGTGAAGATCGTCACATGAAAAATATTGCGGTTTTATGCCATATCTCAGGGACCAATAAACCGATATTTACCTAATTATTCACATAAGTACCAGTATGGTAAGCCATGTAAACTTAAGCGTTTTAAGTGGCTCAGTCTCTTATTTTCATAATGAAGACCCTGTAAATATTTTATGTTACTGAACCCTGTCATTCAAAACATCAAACTGATTAAATTTGTAGTTGATGCTCGAATCCCCGACCTTAAAGCAGCTGATTGCACACTAACTTAGTTAAGGGATGAGGTGTTCTGGGTTCGTGTTTATTTGTAATTGTCTCACTACTGTTGCATATGTTTCTGATTTCATCTCTAATGATATTGCTTTCGACGAGACGACAAGTACCCTACCTACCAACTCAGCTTTTAAGAAATTATTTGAAAACTTATTCCACCCATGTTGAGGAAAGTAAGTTCATTGGCTATATCAGTAACTTCTTATTTGTGTTGACTATTAACCCAGCTATAATTTACTTGCACTTATTCAACTGCAACAAAGGAATATAATGATTCTCACAAAGTGATATTTCAATTTGAGATGTCTAGTTCGAATACGGTATCTTTATTTACCTCAATATACGTAGTATTTACCTTTACTTTGTTACGTAAAGAGTTTTTGAAAATATTTGACCTACAAATGTGCAGTGTGTCAAACAATATAGACATGTTCTGAAAATGTGAACCTATTTTAGGATGTCTTACACATGCTTTTAATGCCTAATGAATAGGGACCCTTGATTATTGTGAAAAGAATCCTGCACAACCTACAGTTCAATGCCACGTGTGTGCAATTTCAGCATTCCTTTGTTTATTAGACGTTTGTCTTAATAAGAAAACATTATTAGACAAAACCAATCATAATCAGGTTACCCTAAGCGTAAACATCTATCATTCGCTGGCAGACGCTAAAAACCAGCACCAGTTAAAGTAATCCAGTTATGAAAGAGAATCTACGTTTAAGTGTTTTGAAAATACAGTAAATCAGTANACCAGCACCAGTTAAAGTAATCCAGTTATGAAAGAGAATCTACGTTTAAGTGTTTTGAAAATACAGTAAATCAGTAATTTTTTTCCCCACGAAAAGCTGGCATTTACTAATGTTTGAAGACAGCCATTGGGACAGTTAAACATTTCTCTGCCTAAACATTGTGACCATGTTTAGAAAAGCCAATTTACTGTTTCAAAATAACGGGAATAATATTGCTTCACAATACAGCATTATGATGTTTCTGAGTTGACAGTATTAGTTTATTTTCATAACGGAGAATTTCAATACCAAGTAGCAAATAACAATAATACTACGTATCAAACGGGAATAATATTGCTTCACAATACAGCATTATGATGTTTCTGAGTTGACAGTATTAGTTTATTTTCATAACGGAGAATTTCAATACCAAGTAGCAAATAACAATAATACTACGTATCAAATAAAAAATATTTGCAACACATATCCATACTTTTACTGCACATTTTTGCCAATACATAATCATTTTATTTCGTAAACACGTCACAGAAACCATATATGAAGTATTGTTTTGTATGGCACCAACATTATCTGAAACCAATATTACCTTACAGTTTTTCAATTAAGTTTGTTTTAAGCACTGCTTTATTGACTAAGTGCTGTTTTTTTTAATTGTTCATAGCCATGTATGATCATGTAAATTACGTTATGTGTTTCGGCTGCAATGCATATTGCAAACTAAAATGAAAGTTTGTCGCCTCGGAGTCTGTGAGAATACATCAGCATACCTAGTCGAGCGAAAAACAAGACACGTATCATAACGTAAATATTTCACAGGCTGACACTGACAACACCAGTAACCTATCGCCTGAGGCCAGAGGCTTGTGGAAGTGGACATTCGAAAGCAAGCTGGCAACGCTGTGTCTGCTGGCTCTATTTACCGTTACGACTATCAGCCGATAAGGGAGGGGGGGAGTGAGGCGCAGTGTATTCTAGTAGTCTTTATTTACTCTATGGTGTATTCCTTGACATCTCGAGCACAACCCTTGTAGTTCTGGTGTGTCACGCAGAGCGCAGCACTAATAAGAGCTATCTTTACAGCAAAAAATATGAATGCCGCAGCTATATTGTTGTTGGCTTANATGAATGCCGCAGCTATATTGTTGTTGGCGTAGTGTTTAATTGCACTGCTAAATGTTAGTTACCGGTGACACAGATAAAGAAAATTTGTGAGCTGTTTTGTTTTCTAGAAACATTGCAGAATGCCATAACGACGTTGATTTCTAACTATACAAAAATTAGCATAAGAAAAAACTCATTTGAATAATGTAGTCTTTGGCCAATTGAAAGCTGCCACATTCAGTGACTGGTAAAATTAGGTATGTAACTNACTCATTTGAATAATGTAGTCTTTGGCCAATTGAAAGCTGCCACATTCAGTGACTGGTAAAATTAGGTATGTAACTGTTACAACTTCCTACAATGTTGCTTCTTCGCAGAGTTTATATCTCATCTAAACCCATAACAATTTTTTCGTTCAATNGTTACAACTTCCTACAATGTTGCTTCTTCGCAGAGTTTATATCTCATCTAAACCCATAACAATTTTTTCGTTCAATTTTAGGCAGCAGTTTTGTTTATAAAGTTGTTTCTACAAGCATAAAAAACAAAACAATTTTCTTAAATAATAAAAATTGTATTAATTCTAATTTTTTTAAACTAATTTTACATGAAATAATTTTACCATATCTCAAATATCATCAACGTAAATCTGCGGAAAGAGAACTCTGCACACACCTAACACTCCCCCTTAACAATAAAAACATTAAATCAGAAGTAAATAAAACGTAGCTGACATACATTTCATTAATGAAAAAGGTATAATTTTTCCACCAGACGTGTAAACATGATTTGGTGTACTCNCGTAGCTGACATACATTTCATTAATGAAAAAGGTATAATTTTTCCACCAGACGTGTAAACATGATTTGGTGTACTCAGTTAGCCAAATGTACTGTTAGGAAACATTTTTAACATTGTGTGCAGGGGAAAGGGGGTTCACATGGGTTGAAATTCAGTTGTATCAGTCTGTATGGTCAACTCATTGAATGGACAAATTTTGGGGGACCAAAATAATTGTAAAATTGAGGTTTGACTAGTGTTTTGAAGTGAATTTAATAATTTGTATTTGACTGCCAATGCAAAAAATACAACAGTAAATATAATACTCCAAAATTATCACGCTGTAAATTACATATATAATTTTTATATAGTCCATTCACAGTTTCTTGGGATGTTTTGAAATGAACCTTTGAAAAAATATTTTAAGAGTAACATGTCAACCCATTTTTTCAATAACTTGTATACCACAAATACATAACACAGTGATTAACTTTAAATTTTTGTATTCTTGAATAAATGAAACTTTAACTTGGTATCTTCTATACCTTTTAATGTTTATTTCGTATTACATATGAAATATAAACAGTGAGAGCAGCGATGTGTTGGCAACGGCTAGTAGGAAATAGTTCACAGTTAAAATATTGTTTTAACCTAGTTTTTTTGGTTTGGTATGCTATTTGTAAATTATGCGTTGCCTATCGATATATTCAAATTATTAGGTAGCACTGAAGGAAACATATTTAATTGTTACAGTTAAAAATATCAACACAAATTACAGTGTGTAAACCCTAGTGAGGTGGTGTTTTGTTTTTTCGCTAGAGGAAGAAACTTGAATAGGCGGAGCGAAGATGTCACTCTCTTTCTTTCTCTCTCTCAGGAAGTTTCGCACCACTAGTAGTAGCATGAAAATTATACACGTTTTTAATCTTAGCATATTTCATAGCTATTACAGCAAAAATAATGATTTTTGAAGTTGTTACTTACAGCTGATACAAGATTTTATTGTTTAAATACTTATTATAAAATGTCAGTTAGAAATCCGAAGTTGGCAGATGTGCGGCGACATGGCGTGTTGCTTTTGGCTGAACGAAGTGTTAATTTTTCTTCCTGTGAAATACACAATACCACATCAAGTTTGTACACGTGTTTTTTAAACCTACATAGGCAAGTTATGATGATATGATGGATCTGTTTTTCGACGGCAGGAATAAATACTGTAACGTGTCGTGACAGGTGCGTGTGAAAGGATATTGTTGCATCTCACGCTGGACTAGTGAGTGTGTGATTACACATATTGGACGTGCAAAATTTATACATTTCAAACGTGAACTGTTTTTATAATGAAATTCATTACTTGAGTCACTTCTGTTTATTTCTTACAACTTTGTAACTTCGCCCTGGGTGTTTGAAACACAATTGTGTAGNAATTACTTGAGTCACTTCTGTTTATTTCTTACAACTTTGTAACTTCGCCCTGGGTGTTTGAAACACAATTGTGTAGCATGTTTATGTTTCTGTGATTTGAATGTTTGCCACAATCCCAACAAAATATTAAGTCTAGCCAGATAAATGTAGAAAAATAATTAAATAAGCCTAGAAAACGGTAAGTACCAATGCATAGAAATAAGAGCGGAGTAAAAGTTACAGTACCACTATCTTTTAAGTTTGTCGCTGCAATATACACAATATAAGCGACACAAGATGCATACTTGAATTTACTGTGTCCTTTCATTGGAATGGTCGTTCCTTCGTTTTAATTTTTATTCCAACTGAGACCGTCCTTTTAACGATATAACCCAACACATATTAATAAAAAGGGGTTAAACACAGTCACTGCAAAATATTAACATGTATTAGTATTACATGTAACGTGCTATTTCATACAGCAAATATATTAATGTAAAATAAAAAGCGTAAGAACTCTCGTCAATACAGACACTGGTTAAAAAAACATAAAGCTGACCTAAATATAGTTATAGTCGTAAATTGTGAACACATGTACAAAATGGTTTTCAAAAAATTAAAAAAATTCTTTGAACAGCTTGACGTGTGATGCATACTGAGATATATATATATATATATATAAACACGACTTTGCCTCATCTTCACATGTTATCACCTCACCCCAGGCAGGGTTTGAACCACGAACGACTTGCTACCAGAGCCTACCAGCACGCCTCTAGGCAAGGACCCACGGACACATCAGCCAAGATAGTTTTCGCCTTTATGTCAGACGTCACGCAACCCTCCCAAGCGAGATAGAAGTCAGCCAAGGGACCCAGCGCTGCGCCTTAGCTCGCGCATCCGACGCAACCCCGCATAGCAGAGAAGCCTGCTTCCAGAGTGGCCAAAGAGATGGCACCAGAGTACGGTTCCGCCTACAGGCGCAAGGAACTACTCCCGCCACCCCCAAGAGCAGGTGGATATATGTCCCTGCACCGCCGCAAAACGGCAGTTCATTCTCTGCAGCTCACTCCACCACCTCGTGTGCTGAAGCTCACTGCTGACACCAACGTCCTCGCGTAGGACCACTGCTACCTACCAGACATCTTCCAGACCTTCACCAGCAACTCCCGAAGAAGTCTTCATCTCCTTTAACAAACACTACCCTTCTGATAGTGACACCCGAATCCCTTCTGGATAACAGTATCAAGTTAATTTTTTTAATGCCAATATCTTGTAAATAAGCTGCACCCCACTTTTTGTTGTCAATTTTTGTAAAAATGTGCGGCCTGTACACGCCGAAATACGATAAACATGAATGGCCTACATCTGTTTAGATCAAGGTGATCAATTCAACACCAGGTGAAACAAACTTCCGAGTGCAGCAGTTAATAGCTTGAGCTATGGTTAGCTATTGATTGAGATGTGTAATCAAATCACAATAATGAAGCAACCAGCCATTAATTCCCTACAGAAACTAAAAAACTGAGAGGAATCTGGTCCTTAGGAGCTATGCTTGTACGTAGGGCAGAGGATTCAGAGTTCCCATTTTGACTTCACCGTAACGAGAAGACTGGAAGTGCCATGGCTGAACTTTACTTTTTAACAAAAATTCTTGACACACACTGAAAGGAGCCTGCAGAGTCCTATTACAACATTCGTTCAGCACTTGGTAGTTTTTGGGATTGAACCCTGGCCTCTCCACCGTTTTAAGTGACGCTGTTGACTGGCTAACCACAGCAGGTTGCTTGCTCCACTATGGTGAATAAGGAAATGAAGGATTGAGACATTAGGAACTTGATTTCTATCACATACAGAACAGAGAAAACTTCAACAGCTGTGATGATTAAGGAACCATTAGTGTAATCATTCACAAATATGACACATCGCAGTTTAACTTGCACTACTTCACAATGCTAAACGTAAAATTAAAGCTATGAATGTAACAGTCAACTCATAACTGAGAGCAGTGTTTTTATAGTTCTTTGGTCACTCTTGTAAACCTTACAGTAAAAAGTAAGTGTCAGCATCATAAAGATGTTACTTTCTTCTCAGGTGATGGCAGAAACAAAGAGAAAACAGCGCAACCTGAAAACAGACAAAATCATTTAAAATTTTACAGATATTGTGACATTCTTTAAGCAATTTTTCTGTGAACAAGGATGTTGCAAACTGAAAGTACCTAACCGTCTGGACCTCACGAGAATGTAAGGCTCTGGAATGTGGCTAGAGTGCTGGCAACACGCAAGCTATGAGGTCACTGCCCTTGCTTTTAACTGACATTACCAATACTCAAAATATTGATATACAAGAGAAGTTTAGGTTGAATAGCAAAAGTTACAACTGGCCATCAGCTTTTGCATCACTTCTATCACACTTCTAATATTTTACTTCCTTTAACGTTATATAATATCCCAACATGCATAAACCTTAAATTTTGCACTAGCAGTGACCAGTTGCTTTTAAAATGTACAGTAGCAAAGTTCTACTGTTACTGAGGAAGCTCATATTAAGTGAGGGGGATTCTATGTGGCCCCACCTCCATCCATCCTTTCAGCCCGATTATCTCATGAAATCCAGATTGAAAAAGGAACAAAATTTTAAAACTGAACATTTTGCACTATATTATAGATTATTTATATGAGGTGTTTCCAACATCTGCAGTTGTATTTAGAGTGTATGCAATAAATATTTTAAAGAGTAAATTACAAATATTTTTCACCACAACATTTTTATCAAGTACATATATAACACAAGTATCATCAAGTGGAGAATTACTACCATCAATTGGAGAATTATTGGGACTTTTGTGCCAGCATTTTGTTCAATATAACATCATATTAAAAAATTCAATAAATAATAAAGGGAAGGGAGATGCTGAGACAAAACATGCTGTACCAAAAAATAAAAGAAAAAAACTGCACAATTTGGCAAAACTTTAACGTAAAACCCACAAGAGAAAATCTTAACATTGCGAAAAGAAGGTAAACTTTGCAGCTGCTTGAATCGCTAATCTTTTGACATTTTTTCTTCTTCTTTATATATTTTGATTCAAATTCTGGAAACACCAAAACTATTTAACTTAAAATATTGTTCAAAATTTTTTTAGAAACCAAGCCTGGTTTTGACATTTTTTAAAACAAGTCCTACATTACAGTAATTATGGTTGTGAGGATAACTTCATAAGTAAACGAGAATCAAAGAATAGAAGGAATAAGTTTGATGAAACTCAGCTGTCTCAACAAGTACACAAGTGTACGAGACAGAGAAACGGGAATACGTTCTCGCAGTTCTCTGAAGTATGCAGGACAATCAGAGCATGGTCCTCCAGAAAATATAAATAACTCCAATGAACTGTGAGTGCCCACACATTCAGGAAGCAGAAACAAAAATAAACAATCCAGAAGAAGAACCCAGAAACTTGAAACCATGCTCCTTGGTAGAATATGGGATTCTTGAAGGTTTGGGTTCTGAACACTCACTAACAAGATATAACAGAGACGTAAAAAAATTATGTCATAAGGCTTTCCACACAAAACCAATCAGAAACTAGAAATGACAG
This sequence comes from Clitarchus hookeri, assembly GCA_002778355.1. Classification (NCBI taxonomy): domain Eukaryota; kingdom Metazoa; phylum Arthropoda; class Insecta; order Phasmatodea; family Phasmatidae; genus Clitarchus; species Clitarchus hookeri. Next base: position 54,453 of record NQII01007901.1, on the reverse strand, counting down.
AGAAAATTACTCAGGTAGGGCAGGGTAGCGCTGGCAGATCAAGTACTTCACTGAAGGTTGCAACACCAATTAAACACTCCTCTTTGATGGTAACCGTAACCAACAAGGTGGGGTTATCACCATACCTTGGTCCCCAACACAAAGAGGGATGCTTCGTGTACAAAGCCTGTAGAGCGAAGGGAGGTTCGAGCCCTGCACGATTGTATGCAGGCATGGGTCAATACCACAATTAAAGCAGGCAAAGGGATGTTGAAAAACAGTGAGTTGGTAGAGAAAGTCAATCAGGTTGTTCATGTCTGTTTTACTGGTGAACCAACAAAATCAGCATAAACAGCCTGTACCCATACAGGGCCAGACCTAGGTTGCCAACTGATCCTAGCAGGGTTTCAGTGGTTGCGGACACCGGTGGGGTGAGGGCAACCCCATGGTAATGTGGACTTTGTAGGCAACTGCAAGGGTATAGCACTGTGGCAAATGATAATGATGAAACTTTGAACTTGTAGATGAAGCTGAACTCAAAGTGCGCTAGGGCAGAGTAAAATCCTGCAACTGTGCTGAGGCAAACTAGCCTCGAACTCCAGTCCACTGCCGATATATATACACTGGGCCCAGGGCGAGAAAAGGGGTTACGGGGAAGGCAGAGAGAGAATAAGGACGTTGGCTGCACGACTGGGATGAACAGTGGGTTACCTCTCCTCAGTCAGTGGCCAGAAGGATGGTAGGCTGGCACGTGCACAAGCGCCAAATGGTGGTGGTATGCCATCAATTGGCATACAGATAGCAGCAGCAGTAGCTCTATGGGCCGCTGCCCTTGCATCACGTGCGTTTAGTGACGTGTACAGCTAATGAAGAGTGACAAAATGGAGGGAGGGGGGGACTGCAGATAAGGCAGAGGATAAAGGGATGATCTACATCACCTGTGATGCTTAGCCATTTTAATGATAAGGCCTCTTATCTTAACATGCACCCTACTGAGTCTGGTGGCTGGTGGGCGGGACCAAGGCTCTTCCCCCCCCCCCC
>NQII01007901.1:20620-53417 GCA_002778355.1 Clitarchus hookeri | reverse complement strand
CCCCAAATGACTGAGAAGTGGGAGTCGCCCCTCTGACGAGGATATTTTTGGGACCTGCGGTGGTGGTTTGGTTACCTCTATTACAGTGAGCTGGGCCTTGGGAGGGGTGCTAGCAAGTGTGGGTTGTGTGGGCACATGAGTCGGGGTGTATCCAGGCGTAATATTGAGTCGCTTGACCACCTTAACACTAGCAGGTCGAGCGAAGGTGGGGGGTCTCTTTGGTGGTGTCAGCAGCAATGGCAAAACGGCACAAGGCACATGCCCAATGAGGCTCTGAGACAACCTGGATGTGCTGGTGACTGACCCTCTCTTCTGGTGAACAGCTTCTTCCTTTTTCCAGAGTACACCCCGTTCACACCTGGACATGAACTCCCCAGGACTTCAACCAGGGCTAGCCCCTGCTTGGCTGCTTTCCCCCACCCAGCCCTATGATAAAGCATAAGGGGGGTGATAGTACAGAGAGGTGGATAGCAGATGTTCAACAAAAAGGGTAGGCACGGCCTGATGAAAATAAGGAGAAGGTTGTTGGAAAGGTAGGGAACGTGGACTACCGGCCTTCAGTCTAGTGGCTTGGCAAACGGGACGTTGCTGGCAGACCCAAGTACCAAACAGAAGGTAAAAGTAGTAGGTTCGGTGCATCCATTCTTGTAGCTAGTTGGTGAGCGGGACGTTACTGGCAGAACCAAGCATCACGGACAAACGGGGTTCCTTGTCAGGGGTTGGCCTATCGTTCTCTAGCAAGTAACCTGGCAAGTGGGACATCGCTGGCGGACCCAGGCACGAACTGGAGGGGACGATAGTCCAAAGTAGCAACTGCTCTGGTGTTACCCAGGAAGGCAAGCTTCCTAAGCTTCACATTGAGACAGTGCTTCAGAGGACAGTGGTAGGAAACTAAGGTTCCGGCTCGTGACTACTCCTGTAAGAATTTCAAAGGTATGGTGACGAAGCAGGAGATAGCGAGAGCAAGGTTAAGGAAAACAGAACGCTGGAAATGACAATGCAACCAAGTTTGATTTATGTCTGTTTATTGACTGGTCATTAAACACACATAAACCAGCCGATACCCTGACTAGGACTTGAAGGGCAGATCCTAGGTTGCAAACTGGTATATTTCCTAATCTCAGAAGATGCGGCAGCGCAGGAGATGAGGGCGACCCCAAGTCAGCAGAACTCAGACTCGTGTCACTAAGACAAACTACAAGGTAGCTAGCAGCGTGGCGGTGTCGTGTAGAGTAAGGTTCTCGACGAAGGCTGCATGTAGCAGTGACGACTTGAAGTCAATTGGTTCTCTAGCAGAGTGACATTCTGCAAAGGTAGACGTGGCGTCTGTCAGCGCTCAGGCAGAGTAACAGCGTACAACTGAACTGACGCAAGACAGCCTTGAACTGAGGACTGCAAGCTCTATTTATACGTGGCGTACAGGGCCAGCGTGGGGGATGCGGAAGGTTGAAAGAGGACGCAAAGAGAGAGCGTGGTGGTGAACCAGCGGAGATGGCCGAAGCTGGCAGCTACTTCCCCTCACACAGCTGAATGTTGGAGGGGTAGAGAGTAGTGTCGTGGTGCAAAGCGGGTTGCGGCGCAGCAGGATGCATCAGCTTGGCCGAGCCATCCCTGGGCTTCAAGGCGAGCTGTGGCGTGGCTCTTCTTAGGATAGGAGGGGGCGCGGATGTGGCGAGGTGAGATCGGGTGAATGACGATGCCCGTGGCACATCAATTTCATCTGCACTGTGTAATTACAGGCACTTTTATTTCTTTCAACTGCAGCCTTTATTTGTCCACATTTGAAACGTAAACAGTGTGGAAGGTTGATAGCTTAACTGAACTAAGTGTAACATTCACATACTCTTCGCATGGTTGTATCTCTGTGTCTTTTGCTTGGAAACCCTTCCTTGTTGTCTTGTCTGCTACCTCCCCTCTGATTGCTGCTCAAGCGATCAATATTTTTCCACCCTTCTTTCTTTCTTGGAATGCAGCCACTCCTGGCAAGTGGCGTGGGATGCCTACAGTTTACAATCACCACATCCACACATTGAAATCCTGACTGTTGTAAATAAATGATTTTTCACTTTTGTTACAATTTATTGTATATACAATTTGTTGGTTGCTAAATACATGGTGTATAATTTTAGACATAACATTTTACAAAGTAAAAATAGGTAAATTTTCACAGTTGAATTTGTAATAAGCTGGTCACAAGCATTTACAATTAAAGTTTGCATCCACAAACTAATGGGAAAATGCACATTTCTACCTAAAGATGGCCTACTTTGGGATGCCACTTCGAAGCTGTGTAATTGCCATAGCCATNGGGAAAATGCACATTTCTACCTAAAGATGGCCTACTTTGGGATGCCACTTCGAAGCTGTGTAATTGCCATAGCCATTTGCAACAGGAATGGAAATAGTAAACTATCTGTATGCAGAGACAACCATTTCTCAGTATGTCAGTGCAATCATACCAATGATGAAAAGAAATGCAGTGCAATGCTGAAAATAAATACAGTACAGTGGAATCTTACTTTTTATGAAGACAATTTTTATTTTAAAACCCATTTTGAGGAATTGTTAAAAATTTGGTAAAAGGAAAGTTATAAATTTGAGCCAAAATTGTTAAAAATGAAGTCTGGTGCATTTTTTTGGTAGCTATGTATTGCATTTCTCTTGGTGAGCACTGTACTGCAAGCTGTGCATATTTAAAAATAGAGACCACTCCCATTTTGACATCTAGGGTTTGGGGTGGGTCAAAATCTGTCCTAGATTTCCCAAAACCTCTATTAAGACCATCCCTTACTAATATCCCACCAATTCCTGGAAACTGTGAGGGGCTGTACCAGTAGAGTTCTATGTATTCATTTTCAACCACAGGTACCACAGTTATTTGGCAGAATACTGTATTTACTCTAATCTAGGACACCATTGATTCTATGCTGCACCTATTTTTTGGGGAAAATCTTGGGGAAAAAATTACCGGTATACATGTGAGGTCACGAACACCATTTCAGTAGGGAATTTAATTTNCGGGGAAAATCTTGGGGAAAAAATTACCGGTATACATGTGAGGTCACGAACACCATTTCAGTAGGGAATTTAATTTATGAAGGAAGCTTGAAGTTTAATTTTGCCTTTGGCAGAAATGGTTTTCAATCAAAACAAATATATTTCACTCTGTATGTAAAATGATAATATGATGCTTTTGGAAGCAAATAATAGCATTGCCTGCTTCTCTCCAGCAGCCCAAGTTCGATTCATTGGTTTCAAATAGCTGACCAGCCACTGTATTTATATTACAATATGCAAAAATTATATTATTTGTTTCAAAGAAACAAAAACAAGGTACACATTTTTCTGTTGCTAAAAATGAAGCATTGAATTTTAATACCATTGTTCAACAAATACAGCATGGCCGATGCACGCACAATCATTTGAAATGTTAATCACAGCCATAGTTTTTGTGTTCAAAACTGAATTGCAATATACATAACTATTTATTTTATAGTATCATTGACTTCATTTAAAAAAAAAATGCTTCAACTTTTATTCAAATTTTTTAACTATACCATTCACCAATTGCATTCCTTTAAAAATACTCTGTAAATTATTTTTAAGACGCTGCCTATCTCATGAAATTCTACAATAACACAATCAATAACCATGCTGTTTTGCAAGCATGTTACGCTGTTACTCCAAAGTGCAGTTGTTGCACTTGCCGCTAGATGGCTGCGCTGTTACTCCATGTGCAGTTGCTAGGTTTCCCACTAGAAAGCAGCGCTGTCATTACAGGTAAAGCAGCGCATTGCCCTAAATTCTGTTTTTGCAAAGACACATCCGTCCGATTGGCAGTCACGGAAATTTCCATTGTTTTGTGGAGGATGTTTTTTTACATTACAGAGCATGAATGCAATATGCTTTGCTTCAAAATTGCTGCAAAAAACCATATTTCACGTTTTGAATACAATTTTGCCTATAGAACAAGTAACTTCTGTGACCAATTTCATATAGTACGTACGCATTATACAAATTATTTTATTCAGGACCTTCACTCTATTTTTCTTACATTTATTGACATTATTTTAAAAATATGAAAATAAATATTTTAATTTATTGCGATGTACACTATAGATAGCATGGTCATAGCAACTAAAAATAATTATTCAAATAAATAGTACAGTTGCACTAGAATTTTATTTCAGGCCAAAAAATTATAGTACTTAATATTAAGCATCACACTTGTTTTTCAAAAAATATTTTCAGAAAAAACATGCTGCTTGGAATGAAGTAAATATGGTAAATAAATTAATTAATTAAAACTAAACTCTGCTGAATTCAAATTTGTATGAAGTGACAAAACACTCAACCTTATGAAAATAAATATGAGCACAGTACAAAATAAATAACTTCCAGTTACATACAACCCACGTTACTCACCTCCAGACAATGGCAGCCGAATGTGGCAAACTGTTTACAGGATGTTTACAACAGCAGAGTAGCCATAAGCATCAAACCACGGAGTTTGCAGAATTTGTTACTGATTAAATCGTGAAAATAAGCCTAATTTTTATAACTGTACTGTATTACTTTACAGTGCGTGATGTGTTGAGAGTTTACTATAACTTGCGATGTGGTAAAAAAATATAAATTCATTAGGCATGTGCGAAGGTTTTTTTTTAAATGTGAAGCGAAGTCGAAGCGAAGCTTACATCGTGCAAAGGAATTTAAAAGAAAATCAAAGTCGAAGGATTAAAAAATATATATATTAATTTATCGTGGCCTACGGTTTTCAAGTTTATTCAACTCATTTGTATTGATACTGCCAAAAAAATGTATGCCTATTAGACACTGAGCAATGGAATAAAACATATCCTAATCTTGTACTACTGAAAACTGAAATATTAAAATATCAAAATCTGCAAGAAAGTAATCATTATACATTTAGATATCTACAAACTTTATAATAACTACCATATTCCAGATATCCAGTCCCATTTGGTGCCCCCGAACTCCTGTACGTGATAAATGCGTTAACTGCTATGACATTGCAGAACATAATTCTGGATAACAGAATGACAGCCCTCAACAACAATCCGAAAAAAATTAAATAAATAAATAAAAAATACATGCATACAAAATCTATTAAAAATATATATGAAAAACGATTTATGCTAACTGGCGTTTATAACCAATTAAGAAAGAAATTTCTAAGAAACCTGTAAAATAAACGTGGATAAGGGAACAATGTACCGAGGTTCCTCCACATTTTTCTGTTCTGTTCAAAATTATTTAGGTGGTAATGTGGCCAACAGCAAAGCCCACTGCCAAAACCGAAAAATAGGAGCAAAGACAAATATGCCGTAATAACCACCGGAAAAACGAACAAGGAACAAAACCAGATGGGAGCACAAATACTATTCTTCTCGGTAGAGGTCCATCAACCATGGAGGGAAAGAAAGGCCATGGAACAAGGGATAGCAAGGTAGGAGAGGGCCGGTCANATCAACCATGGAGGGAAAGAAAGGCCATGGAACAAGGGATAGCAAGGTAGGAGAGGGCCGGTCACCTTGGACAACTGACAGGACACCAAACTCCCAAAATCAGATATCATCGTCCTCAAGTAAAAACCGAGCGCGAACGTCAAAAACTACCTGAGGGTCATGCAAAAGTACAGAAGGGTAAAAGACGAAGCCGTTGGAGGGTGGCATACAACGAACTTTGATCTCCGCCAGTGGAACTCTGAAGCAAGAGAAGGGTCAAATCTGTACTAGGGGCACCACAGGAGGGATTAGGGACTATATTAAGTTTATAAAAATGAGACTGGGATGTATTATGACCTGAAAGCAGACAAAAAGTGACTGCTAAACTAAGGGAACTACAATGATGATATCTTTGCCGAGAATATGTATGAAATAAACATTTATATAAAGTATTAAACACCGAAGTATAACTTTCCCATGTCTGCTTCTGATGACGTCAAATTTTCCCGTTTAATATGGGATATAAAACCGAAAAGGAAATATTAACTTACTTCATTTTACAGTGTCCAAAAGTAACTAGACAACAAACCATGCAAATTGTAGTAAAAACAAACAAAAAAAATGTTGGTCTATATTTTTATAAATACTTAATTCTGAACTCGGAAAACAGTAAGCATGCGTAAGGCTGTTTACATGTTTTGTTGCTATTGACAGTCAAGTAATAGGCTTAAAACCAAAGTGGTGTATTTTATTTATATATATATATATATATATATATATATATATAAATATATAAATATATATATATATATATGCATAGATTTTGCAATACACAAGGTTATTAGTATAGGCAAATTAGGTCTAATTTTGGCTCCAGACGGAACAAATTGTTAGAAAGCCAATTCCTTCTGAAATATGTTCAGAAGGTCCCCCTGTACCACTCCAGAAAAATTGCCAAAAATCCGACTTGGAGGACACCTTTAAATTTTGAAAAAACTGCCTCCATCTTGGAATTTTCCCAAAATTGTTATAAGTCGGGAATGGACTATCATAGAAGGGCGCTGTTTGCCCTAAAATGCATGGTTTGTGTGCAAACTATGTTAACATAAAATTCATAACAAGAGTGTTTTTTTTTTAAAACCGTATCTATATGAAATAAACATCGACTTGGTAGTGTTTGTAATGGTTTTGAAACACAGAACCATATTTATAGCCTGGTATATATAGTCATTTGTTGTTGGAACGATGCAAATGCAATTGTTATGCGGCTCCCTCTAGCCGATTGTTGTCCGGCCGCAGTGTCTCTGTGGCCCTCTCTCTCGCACACCAAGCGACAGCAGCGCCAAGTCAACGGTCATCTGTTTGCGTATTGTTGCACGGTTTTAGTGTTTTTTTTTGTGCAACTAAGTTCATTAAATTGTATTTAAGTTATCACTGGAGTGTAATTTGTTGTTGGCTACTGCAATTCAGCGCGTTCGTCGACTTCAACAACACCATTTCCAAACATATTCAGCGTACTCATATTTTCCTCCTTGACTTCTGTGAAAAGGTATGTTTTGGTGTTAGGTTTTTGAAGGTTATGACGGAAGTGCTATTTTGGCGTGCAATTTGAATTGGAAAAATAGATCGTCATTTATAATAACTGATTTTTTAGTCTCATTTGCCATGAAAACGGCAACAACTACTTTTTCAAAAAACAACTTGGAAATTTTTCATTCATAAAGTGTATCGAAGCACTGGTCCAAGCACACTTTAGTTTTATTCAATAGTGTATGATATATATATATATTTTTATAATTTTTTGTGCAGTTTTGAGATTTAAAAATGTTTGTAGAAATCTAAAACCGCGCTTCTCTTTATGGGGTGCACTTTGGGTGTATTTTTTTTTTGGTTGGTTTATTGTTATGATATATGAATATTATTTTGGGTGCTTACCTTACAATTTCCTGTTTCCTGACTGGTGTTTGGGTTTTCCTTTTCAGGTGGTGGTGGAATAATGATTTTAGGCATTTGATAGAAAGCGGGATAGGTGATGGAAGGAAAGTGTGTTTTGTGCTGTAAAAGATTGAGAAACTTGACAGTGTCAATGTAACAAGAGGGTTGGAAACGTTGAGAACTGTTAGTTTAAAACGTAAGGATGAGATTGCTGTGAGGTGCGAGTGCATGTTCAGTGTAGAAAAAATTACACCTGTCATCGGAATTGCGTCTTAGTGTCTTCTGAAGTTCCTGGAACTTCACAGAAACCTCTTCTGAGAAGCGACCTACCACAGTTCGATTTCAAGACTTGCTGTTTGTATTGCGGAGGAAAATTGTAAAATGAACTTCACAAGAAGCACCCAAAGCGATACCCTGAAGTATGTCAAGTGGAGTTTGTTCTCAAAATTGAAAGTATCCGGACTGTGTGCGTAAAAAGAAGTGACAAGTGGGGGGAAATAGTTTTGAATAGGATCAACAGTGAATGTGATCTTATTGCTGCTGATGCACAATATCACAAAAACTGTGATGCACGCAGATTCTTTGTATTTCGATCTACTATGCCAGGCGAGCCATTAGAAAAGGCCAGAAGACCCGTTGACGAGACCAAGATTGAAGTATTTAATAAACTGTGCAACTTCCTGGACAATAATGACGACTGTCGGTAACTGCTGTCCAACCTTACAGAAATGCTCATCACGTTTAGCACGGAGGCTGAAATGCCATACAGCGAAAAGCATATGTGGGAGCTCTTATCAGCGCACTATGGCGATACGGTCCTCATGTCGCCCAGCATGAAGTGTTTCGGTACTGCTGTTTCATTTTGGCCTGCTGCATCGCAAATTTTGACGGAGAGCTGGTACACCGACCGAAAAAAAGATGCTGTAGAAGAAAAGAAGAGGATTCTAGACGCGGCCATCACCATCATCCAGGGCGAGAGACGATCTGAGGTTCATGATTGCGGGACATATCCAACGTATGAAGAAATTTCGAAACGGGGAGAACATCAAGTAGGAGAGATGCTGACATATCTGATTTCTGGTTTAATGAAGCCAGTCAAAGGACGGGCTTGCAACCAAAAGGTGTTGAGTGTGCTTGTCGGTCGTTTTTAAATTGTAGGCGTCCTGTAGTGAGAGTAGGACGTTACTAATAAATGTACAATATTTGTTGGTTTTCTAGGAGAAAAATTCATCGTCCATTTGTACGGAGGTAAACGTTCCCAAGGTCTTGACAAAACCAGATATAGAAAGTATGTTCAGACAGTTGGCAAAAAAACCACCAAACTACATCATGAACCTTGCGAGCCTTCCTCCTACTTCAGCTGCCGCCCACCAATATAGTTTGCGAGTATACCATCATGTCCAAACGTGGAAGGGTAACATCTTACCAGCAACAGATTGGGGCTGGACCGTCGAAAAGGGGCACTACAGCCTTGTTATATCCACTTTACCCCCGGCGCCAGACAACCTGCTTCATCTTATATGTTGTGGGTGCAAAGGGGACTGCACCCAAAATTGTGAATGCAGGAGAAGCGGGCTACCATGTACCTCCATGTGCAGCGAGTGTGCGGGAGAGTCCTGTTTAAATCGTAATATCCCGGACTCTGAAGACGATATCGAGGATTGGGATACCGAAGAACCTGTCGAGGAATATGTCGCCAAAGCAAAAGGTACAAGCGCGTCCAGTTCAGGAGTTAATAAAAAACGTTAAATTGCATGAAATATTTCACACGTGCTATTTTTAAACATATCTTTGTTAATTTTAAAATCTGTTTCGAAAATAACATTGGAAAAAAAAAAAACTTTCATTACATCAAAAATTGGAACTTTTGTATGTTTTCAAACTATTTTTTTTACAATTAAATGTTATTAATAAAATATAAACTGTTTATTTAAAGCTTTTAAGTACAGAGATGTGTCTTAATATGAAAATAAAAAAGTTTTGCACCAATAGCACGTTTCTATGATTGTCCCATCCCAAGTTATATCCATTTTTGGACAATTCCAAGATGGCGGCCATTTCTTTTAAATTTAAGGGTGCTCCCCAAGTCGGATTTTTAGCGATTTTCCTGGAGGAGTGTAGGGGGGCCTTCTGAACATATTTCAGAAGGAATTGGCTTTCTAACATTTTTTTTCCATCTTCGATCTTATTTTGCCTATACTATATTGTTACTTGCAAAATATCTACTCTCAAAACAGAGTTATTTTCAAAAATAAAATGTAGACTAATTGATGATTTAAACTTAGATTGGTATAAAATATTTGTTTATGAACAGGAAGATTCAAAATTAATGCACGTCACAGAATAAATTTTTAACATGAAAATGTAACGAATCAAATAGTAAATATAATAGAACCTTTTTTTATAATGAATATAAAGAGAACACTTTCTATGTTCAAACTATATTGGGGAAACTTCATGTGTACAAGTCTTCAAATAATATACAAAATTGATATATCAAATTTACATATGTAGAGTACTTTATATAATAAATCTTTAATAAAATGTAATAAACATGATATAATAATATCTCTTAATAACCTGTGGGAAAACAATTAAACTAAAAAAAACAATGAATTTTTAAAATATAAACGTAAGTCAAACTGAACCTGTATGGATAGTTTTTTAAGGGACCAAAATAAAAAACTGATAATGCATTTTGACAAGCAATCGGAGGCCCCGGTGCCTTGCTCGCCTAACAAAAAAAGAGACAGAGGGAGAAATAAAGAGACAAAGGGAAGGGCTGGGCTGTAAAAACATTCCCTCCCTCATTTTTTTCCCGTTCAATGTCAAGCTGTAGATTGTAATCTCGGTGGAGCTTNCCCCCCCATCCTTCTTGCGGACCCTCCCATGGTGGAGCTTGGGACAAAGACAACAAACTTTGTTTGAAAAATAGTGGAAGTTTAGCACCTTTTCTACTGAAGCTTTCGTTTCCATCCTTATGCCGAAATACTTTCAAAGTTCATAAAGACTCAGGGGAGGGGAAACATTTGGTGAAAAAGTTCGACTTTTCACTCAAAAATTTTTTTATTCGAAGATGAAGTCGAAGGTACAGAAGTCTTTGATTTGACTTCGAAAATGCGAAGCTTCGCACACCCCTAAAATTCATATAAACTCATTTCTGAGGAAACAAAGAATTTAAGTAAAAAAAGTTGAAAATTAGAGAGAAATTGGCCAAAAAATTAATTTGTTGCACTTTTTCTATTGCTGCATGTTCATTTCTCTTGGTGACCACAGTACAGGCCCAGGACAGCTCATCTAAAAATATACACCACACCTGTAGGCCGCCAGCGCTCCCAAATACCAATTAACTGCCCCCACTCTACCACTCTGGCAGCCGAATGTTTCCAGTGTACGATGCGACTACCCATGGTGCTCTGCTCCCTTGCCTTGTCACTTCGCTTCTGTTATTATGACTTGGATTTATCTTAGGTTTTGATTACTGTTTGTTGAAGACTTATTATACATAACATATTTGCTCATTCCATCAGCCACGTGGAAGCCTACAAATTGACTCTCAAATACAACTCTAGACTGTGAAACAAAGACAAGTCTTTGACGAGAGCCAGATACATTCTCGCTTCCCCAATTCCAGCTCCTCCCCCTCCTCAATTGGCCACCCTTTTATAGGGTTCATCCCTTGGAGGTTCATCAGACATAATGCCCAGTTTCCAATTTTTGTAATTGGTTGGCGACCAAGGGAGGTTGCAGATACACTTTTGTGGCATAATTTTATTTTGAAGATGGATGTTTTTTAACTAATATTTTGTTGAAATAACCTCAGATTGTACAGCAAGATGCCACCAAACATTGAACTTTCACTCTGAAAAAAGTAGGCTGTGTCCAATGTTAACATTTTGGTAACTGACTGGCGACAAAGGTCGCAGATATCATTCTGTGGTGCCATTTTATTTGGAAGACGTATGTTTATTTTTATAAATTAATATTTCACTGAAATGTTGTCAGATTTATTTGCAAAAGGCTATCAAACATTTGATTTTCGCTTAAGAAAACATATGTCTGTTTATTAATATAAATAAACATTTCATCAAAATAATATTAGATTTTTCTCCAAGGAGAAATCAAACATTGCATTTTCAGTCAGAAAAAAGTCTGCCATCTTCAGTGTTACTGTTTCTGTACAAAAATTTTTTTTTATTTAACGCCAGAGATGATTGGTAAATCCTAGCGCGGCTCAATGTTTTTAACATTTTGGGCGACAAGGAAAGGCTGAGTAAAGTGGACTCTCGATGTACTGAAAATGCATGTACTGATAAATCATGTCCACAGTTAACTTTTAGTGGTCCCGGCAAAACTCCTATATAAATAATGATAAAGCTACCAGCTTCTGTCATTTATGGGATGTTGCGCCAATCAAAATAACTTTCGGTCCCATCACCTAAGATTTCCTGCAAATATCGTTTTTAAGGTGGTTGTTTATGCAAATGTATAGTAAATGGATGTGAAATAAGTCACGCGTGTTACAGATTATCACTGCTCTGCGGCGCGATGTCTTTTCCTAACACGTCTGTGACGCTCTGACTTGCTGTTGCTACCTTCCCACACATGCCTAACGAGAGGGGAACCAACGTGGCGACCTTGCATACACCCACACCCACACCCTCACTCACACTCTCTCCTCTCTCTCTCTCTCTCTCTCAGCCACGCACCTTTCTTCCTCTCTTTACATGCCTTTGAGAGGGGAAACTGTTGTCTAGTAAAAAAAGTGTGCCCTCTCTCTCTGTTGCAAACGTTTGCCTTTACCCCTTACACGCCTCAGGGCAAATAAAGTGCGCCTGGCGATAGTAGAAATTTTATTAAAATTATCCTGCACTCAAAACAGTTGCACCTGTCATCACTAGTATTTCAAAGTAAATCGTTTAGCCTGAAAATGTTATGTAATACATTTTAACAAGGCATTATATTATTTGCAAAGATGTTTTCTTTTGTGATTAAAGGTCTTTTTTCCCATAAACTTGGTGTTTAATTTTATCTGGCGTAAAATCAATATGGTTATATAACTAATAACTCAAAACAGAATCTTTGCGAATAAAATTATATACCCAGTATTATGTGACCTCCCCTTGTCGCCAATAATTGTTTGAACATCGAGCGACTTGTATTATCAAGTGTTTAGTTCATTTTCAGTAACTTCCTGTAGGAAAATCAGAGGATTTAAATTAATTTATTTTAATAGAAACGCGTTTTTTGAATAACTTGATATCCCGTAAGGGCATATTCCACAAATTTCATCGTCTAATAATGAGTAAGCACCGAGCCCGAGTGCAGCATAACTCACGACAGGTGTAAGTGTACAGGAAAATGAGAGGATGTGGTTTTGAAAGACTAATTATTAAAACTGTGGAGAAATAAATTTGAATCGCCTACTTTATTCAATTTTGTCTCAAAACTAAAAGTTACTTAGCAGTGAAATATGTATAATTTATTCATTTAAAAGACAGATATTTGCCATGCGCACAATGCGTCACCAACATGTAGCAGCGGGGAAGTGTACAGGATTTCACTCCTCCCGCCGTTTCCCCTTCTCCATCTCGCCCGTTGTGAACACACCGCACCGCCAGTGCTGGTCGTGTGCTCTCAGCTGATTGAGTACGCGTGGTACGTTCAAGATTTTGCACGCGTTCGGTGTCATATTTTATTTTCAGAGGGTGTGAAAGTTTTTAAGTCTATTTGCATTTGGTATCGTATTACAATCAATTATAAATGGTATTTTGAGATGTTAAATTCNTGAAAGTTTTTAAGTCTATTTGCATTTGGTATCGTATTACAATCAATTATAAATGGTATTTTGAGATGTTAAATTCTTTATTTAAACAAGTTGTGGTGAAATGTTTTAATGTATTTTTTACAGTAATACATTTTTTTCAATTTAGACTTATATACAGTACGATCTCGCTAATCCGGCACGCCCAGTACTCCAGCACTAAAACAAGGGAACGTGGGCGTACGATTCTATTTCATTTGATCTCCCTCAGTGTCGGTGGCTTTGCGAGCGTCGTCGCCTACGNTGAAAGTTTTTAAGTCTATTTGCATTTGGTATCGTATTACAATCAATTATAAATGGTATTTTGAGATGTTAAATTCCTTATTTAAACAAGTTGTGGTGAAATGTTTTAATGTATTTTTTACAGTAATACATTTTTTTCAATTTAGACTTATATACAGTACGATCTCGCTAATCCGGCACGCCCAGTACTCCAGCACTAAAACAGGGGAACGTGGGCGTACGATTCTATTTCATTTGATCTCCCTCAGTGTCGGTGGCTTTGCGAGCGTCGTCGCCTACGNGGGGAACGTGGGCGTACGATTCTATTTCATTTGATCTCCCTCAGTGTCGGTGGCTTTGCGAGCGTCGTCGCCTACGCACGCACCAAAAGTACATTACGTAGCTGTCGCATTAATTATTTAGGTTTACTTGTGGTTTCATACGCCTAATCAGTCAATACGTCTTCGAGTAACAAGAGAAAACATACGACTTTGACTTTGCGGGAAAGATGGAAATTTTAAAGAGGTTAGATAAGGGCGAAAACATGTGCAAGCTTGCTAAAGAATAAGTCATCGGACGTGCTACTTTGCTCGATATTAAAATTAAGAAATTGAAGATAGTGGAGCACATTAAGACAATGGAAAGCAAACCAGAAAAACGTAAAACATTAAAAGTTGGCGATTGTCCCAAGATGGAAACTGCTCTTTACACGTGGTTTCTACAGCAAAGTGCTAAGCACACGCCTATTTCTGGGGAAATATTAAAAATGAAAGCAGTTGAATTCTACAAGAAAATTACTAAAAAAGATTACTTCCGTGCTAGTGATGGCTGGCTTGATAAATTTAAAAAGAGATTTGGGATTTGTCAACTATTAGTTTCAGGGTAGAAATTATCTAGTGACGTATCTGCGGTTCAGCCCTTTGCCCAGTTGCTTCAAGAGAAAATTTATGAACTGGGTCTTAGCCCAGATCAAGTGTATAATGCCAATGAAAGCGGGATTTTTTGGAAAATGTTGCCAAAGAAAACCTTTGTATCATCACAAGAAAGCGCTGCACCAGGGCAAAAAGTAAGCAAAGAAAGAATCACTTTCATGCCTTGTGTCAATGCGAGTAGGAAACACAAGTTTGATTTAATGGTTATTGGAAAATCGAAAAACCCAAGAACTTTTAAAAATGTTTGCTTGCCAGTTTTCTACACAAACCAATTGAAGGCTTGGATTGCAGGAGAGGTGTTCACACACTGGTTTCAAGAGGTTATTCCTGGAGTAAGAAAATTTACAAGAAGATCCAATTTACCTGAAAAGGCCCTACTCAAATTGGACAATGCTCCTGGCCATCCAAATGCAGAAGAACTGAAATCAAGTGATTGAATGATACAAACCATGTTTTTACCACCAAACTGCACTCTGCTACTACAACCTATGAATCAAAATGTTATCCAGATGGTCAATCAAGTCTAGATACAAGAAGAAGCTGCTAGTTGAGATTATCACTCAGGGCAGAGACATACCACGTCTCAAAGAAGTGAACCTGAAGAATGTTGTTTTTTCTCTTGGCCACTTGGGATTCTATTCCAGCCAGTACAATTAGATCTTCATGGAAGAAATTGTGGCATTCAATGACTGTGTCCACTGAAGAAGAATTGGATGAAGAAGATAATGTGCCTCTCGCTGCTTGGATGGAAATTTTTGCAGAAAGCAACATAGTGATAAATCAAGAATAATTAACAGCTTGGTTTGAAGGAAGTACTGAAGAAACACAACAACTAATGATGGATAACGAAATATGCAACAGAATTTTAGCAGGAGAAGAAGGGGAATTAATAGAGTCATCTCAGAGTGAACTGAGCATAAAAAGTTATGAAGCTTTGATATGCTTCACTAAATGTATAACTTGGGCAGAAGAAAATGGTGTTTCTAATCAGGAAACTATGGTCCTCAGAAATCTGTGAGAGAAAGATTTTAAACAAGGACTAGTGGGTAAAAAGCAAAAACTACTACGGATTATTTTAAAAAACATTGATTTAATTTGTATTTTATCAATAAACAATTACTAATACATGCAAACATATACAAATTTTTACTCATTTTACTTACATTCGAGTAATCCGAATTTTCTGCTAATCCGGCACTCTTGTGCCTGCATTAGTGCCAGATTAGCGAGATTGTACTGTATTATGTTTAGTAGTCAAACTTTATTCACAGGTAATGTATAGCACTCATTATACACAACATGAAATCTAATAAGGTTAGAAGTTGTATTTTATTGATGTACATGTCAAAATCCTCATCTACTGAAATCCTGCATGTATGGAAATTTTTTGACAGTCCTCTGAAAAATGGTAGATAGAGAGTCTACTGTATAAGTTTTTCAGTATTTTTTTTTTTTAAAGACGTCTACATATTAAAATTAATTTATATTTAATTTATAAAAACGTGTAATTTTGTGATAGAGATCATTTAACATGGATTACATGCAAAAAATTGCAAATTTTTATGTACAGGGGTTGGGGGTGGGTCAAAATCCTCCAAATATCTACAGCAACCAACCTGTCTTATAACCACCTTATTTCTGGAAACTGTGAGGGCGGCACTGTAGTGAGGTTCTACTGTACGTGACAGCCTAGTATATATTAATGTGGTAACATGTTTTAATTTACAACACCTANACTGTAGTGAGGTTCTACTGTACGTGACAGCCTAGTATATATTAATGTGGTAACATGTTTTAATTTACAACACCTAGTTTTTGTTCGTAATCCCTGCATCAATTAGTGATCAGCAGGTAATTAAGAATGTCTACAAATTATGTGGATCCTTTGCAAAATTAGCAGACTTTTATTTTTTAATAAGACACTTTTATGTACTCGGTTACTCTNAAAATTATGTGGATCCTTTGCAAAATTAGCAGACTTTTATTTTTTAATAAGACACTTTTATGTACTCGGTTACTCTCTTGCCCGGATGTATTCTGATAAAGTTGCCCTTTTAACGACTTGTCCGCCATCAACACACGCCTAAACAGTCTACTGTATCTGTTCCACACTCATGATAAACACACACGCAATCACAGTTTCCAACCTACACTTCTGCAACTGAGGTACATAACGACTACACATTACACTAACATTTCGGTACATAACACTCCTTCCCTTCAAGAAAGATGATTATCATACACTAATGAACACTACAAGATCTGTATTATGTACACTAAAGAACATAGTCNTCCCTTCAAGAAAGATGATTATCATACACTAATGAACACTACAAGATCTGTATTATGTACACTAAAGAACATAGTCGAACCCTTGTCATGGCAGACTGCTTCCTGCTGCTTAGTGGAGTCCCCAGCCCCTGGTCATGTTCACAGGGCCTTGTTGGAACACACTATAATGAGAACTCGAGGCATCCCTGCAGTTTCTTTGTTGTCTGCCTCCCAAGAAGAACATGGCCCATTTGCTCGTTTTAATCCTCCAATCAACCAAGGAAAATCTCNCCTTTGTTGTCTGCCTCCCAAGAAGAACATGGCCCATTTGCTCGTTTTAATCCTCCAATCAACCAAGGAAAATCTCAAAAATTGCATCTCCAGATCTCCTGGCAAGCAAGGTCGGTCCCGGTCCTCTCAGTTCGTACACGTCCCCGATGCTCCTCCTGGTGTTAGTGAACCCAGTCCATCTTGGGGCTCCCAAAGACTGGTCAGGTGCCCTTGGCACTGGAGACTGGGTATCTCGCTGAAAGGGCGCCCGCAAGCATCCTGGAACTTTATCAGCTCTGCCGAATGATGAAGATGAATCTTCTTGACACTTCACACACATTTTTCCACGATTCACTGGGCCTGATCTGCTGTCCCATGGTCTGGAAGATGAACCCACATGTTGAGTATGGTCTAGTTGCAGCATCTAGACTATGTGTCACCGTGTCATATGACCATCATCTGTTTGAACCTGGTACAAACTNTATGGTCTAGTTGCAGCATCTAGACTATGTGTCACCGTGTCATATGACCATCATCTGTTTGAACCTGGTACAAACTACTCCAGGAATCCACTTTGGTCGAGCTCCATAGTTGCAGCTTAACACTGTTTCTTTTTACTTAAACTCTCTCATATTACCACCCCAACTTCCCTAGCTACTTCTTCTGTCGCATTGAAAGATGAATGGGGATGCTGTCTTTCGAAAATGATTTGCAACTTTCCTTCCATTAACAGTTCTGCAAGCATTATCTGTGTGACTGTGCTTGGAGTTGTGCGTAATGAAAACTACATTCTTTGCAGCCTTGTATCCCAATCCCCTGCCTTCAACTTCTGCACTTTGTCCTTGACTGTTTGATCAGTCCATTCTGCTTGGCCATTGCTAGCTGGATGGTACAGAGGTATGTATCTGTAACTGATTCCATTTCTCTCTAAGAATGTCTTCATCTCACAAGATGAAAAGCCAGTCCCATTATCGGACACAATCATATAAGAGATACCATTGGTGCTGAAAAGATTCCTGAGCTCTTGTACTACAGCTCACATACAGCGTTTGTTCATTTGTAGATAACATTTTGATTAAATCCCATTCAGTTCCATATTACTCCAACACAAATCCTGAACCTAACTACAAAATAATAGTAAATATTTTATTAATGATAAAATAAAAATACTCCTCACATAGTAAAAATGTTTTTACAATGAAGTGGCAAACACATGTTTGTTTTTGTTTCCTTGGCAATATGAAAATTACACAAATTTGCTTCCAATGCAGTTGTCATTTTATTTTTTATGTTCTCCACTATCACCAAATAACTGTACATATAGCACTGCAGTGTTTAAGCACGTGTCTTTTCCTTCCCACTCAATGTATCGCAGTTTTGCACTTTGGTCAGTTTATAAAAAAATTGCACTTTCAAACTCCCAGGCATAATCCACAACAGGAACTTTGCATTATTAACCGGTTTTGCGATGTAAGCAGCTGTCTATAATCGCCACCCTCCCTCAATAGTTGCAAATGCCATATTTGCTAGTTGTCAAGAACCTAACCATAAAGCAGACAAGATGAGTAAAGTCAGCAGTGTTTACAAATACAGCGCAAATTATTGCTGCATGATTATTACATTCCACAAAAAAATACTCGCCTGTGTTATATATACGTACCTATTTACTTTCATCATATCATCAACATTTTTGGTTATGGATGTTCATTTTTAAATAAAATACATGTAGGCGTGATTCTGCCCATGAACGAACGCCATAGCGACTCGGCTTGATATACATTGAATTGTACGTGCAACGATAATCTTTCGACCTAGCTTCCAATCGATTTATGAATCATTCTCGTGACAAGTTTTGTTCTGTTTTATGGTCAACATGATAACCACGCGAATAGTTTTGTTATCCGCACGAATGTGAAACAAATTATATATAATGCTGTATAAAAAATGAAAAATTGTAAATTTATTGTCTGTAAGAGTTTTCACGGAAAAAGAAGTTTGCACTGTGGTATTAGATATACTCAAACAAGCTATTTCGTAGATGTTTCGCAAATATGGGAATAATTACAGAATTTCGCGAATGAACATAATTTCTCAGCATTTCGCATAATTTCGCAGTTTGCAAAAAATTTCTAGGCCCTGTACATAATTGTTACAGCATATATTTTTAGAGCCATTTTTCCCATAGCTATCATTTGATATCTATTTAACTGCGGTTTGAAAAAACTATTTTTTGTTGAGTTGACATTATGGTGGCTAGCATCTACCATAGTGAAATCGGCTATTCTTTGTCACCAACAGTGTCAAGACGAATCCAATGATACCTGATTTGTCAAAATCAGTCCAGCAATGTGGGCTCTACAGTGGAAGTAATCATGCATACACACATGTGAAAAACATTACCTTCCTTTTGGCTTCACCATACTTGGGTAAAAAGTTATGAAAGAGTGAATAAATTATATTCCTTCATTGAAAAATACGACAAAAATAAATATATATTTCCCTATCTTATCATTTATTGCTGCCTGCATCATTACAGAGAGACAGTTTCAACCATTTTGATATTAAACATTCAAATTATATAATTTTTTTATTAGGATTTACTNATCATTACAGAGAGACAGTTTCAACCATTTTGATATTAAACATTCAAATTATATAATTTTTTTATTAGGATTTACTGGTACGAGGGGGAACCCAAAAAAACGGGAATATCATCATAACTTCTTTATTTCTTAATATTTTTACACCAAATTTTGATCACCTTCAAAGTATTCTCCCTTGACCACNATCATTACAGAGAGACAGTTTCAACCATTTTGATATTAAACATTCAAATTATATAATTTTTTTATTAGGATTTACTTGTACGAGGGGAGACCCAAAAAACGGGAATATCATCATAACTTCTTTATTTCTTAATATTTTTACACCAAATTTTGATCACCCNTGCATCATTACAGAGAGACAGTTTCAACCATTTTGATATTAAACATTCAAATTATATAATTTTTTTATTAGGATTTACTTGTACGAGGGGAGACCCAAAAAACGGGAATATCATCATAACTTCTTTATTTCTTAATATTTTTACACCAAATTTTGATCACCTTCAAAGTATTCTCCCTTGACCACAATGCCCCTCTGCAAACGATCCTTCCATTGTTCAAAACATTTTTTAAATTCACTTATCGGGATGTTCTTTAGGCCTTCCAGCGAATTTTGTTTTACCTCCTCCACAGTGGCAAAACGCTTTCCCTTCATGTCCCTTTTGAGTCTCGGGAACAAAAATTAATCACAGGGGGGCTAGATCCGGTGAGTAGGGGGGGTAGACAATTAGTGTCATGCCGTTTTTGGTCAAAAACTGCTGTACGGAGAGAGTGGTGTGGGCCGGCGCGTTGTCATGATGGAAGAACCAGTCGCTTGTGCGCCAAAGATCTGCCCTTTTCTTCCGGATACTCTCCCTCAATCTTTTCAAAACCTCCAAGTAGAACTTCTGGTTGACAGTTTGACCCGGGGGAACGAACTCCGCGTGCACAACACCTCTGCAATCGAAGAAACAAATGAGCATTGTCTTGATGTTTGACTTCACTTGGCGAGCTTTTTTGGGACGAGGAGAGCCAGGTGTCTTCCACTGGCTTGATTGCTGCTTTGTTTCGGGGTCGTATCCATAGCACCATGATTCATCACCAGTAATCACCTTGGAAAAAAGTTCAGGGTCCTCTTTGAGCTGATTTTGAAGCTCAAAACATGCCTGAAGTCGACGCTCCCTTTGCTCGCCTGTGAGAAGGCGAGGGACAAATTTGGCTGCAACTCTTCTCATGTGCAAATCTTCGGATAAAATCCTCTGAATTGAACTCCATGATATTCCAGACATCTCACAGAGTTGATCAATGGTTCGGCGACTGTCTTTACGAATGAGAGCATTGATTTTGTCGATGTTTTCGTCACTTCTTGACGTTGAGGGGCGTCCTGAACGGGGTTGGTCTTCAAATTGACATTTCTCCATTTTTAAAACGTGAAAACCACCTGTAGACTCTGGTCTTACTTAGAGCAGCATCCCCATTAGCAGTCTTAAGCATTACAATAGTTTCCGCGGCCGATTTTCCCAACAGGAAACAAAATTTCACAGCCGTGCGTTGCTCTCGACAATTGGCCATCACATTTTCGGCGAAATGGAAAAAGTTGCTTAACTAAAAAAATTCCCACCGGCGAACCGATGCACTCACAGCGACAGATCTTCGCACNAAAGTTGCTTAACTAAAAAAATTCCCACCGGCGAACCGATGCACTCACAGCGACAGATCTTCGCACACTAACTCAGGAGACGTGTCCGTAACGGACACCTGGTCGAATAATGGGTTCCCCCACTCTCCCTCCCCACCGCAGTCCAATTCCCGTTACTTTTGGGTCCCCCCTCATACAGTCAAACCTTGATTTTACAGATACTCACGGTTCCCCAAAATTTATCCATACGACCAAGTTGTCTATATGAACCAAAACAGCCCAATTTTGACACATGTGGTCCCCCTTGACCACATAAAAGCCTTGTTCACATATTTCTGACAGAAAAATTATGCATTTTTTCCGATCAAATCTAATATTAGTAATAATGGGTTGAGACTCAAAAAACTGAGTCGAGTCGAACTAACAAAGATAGACAGGCATCGAGGTACTGAAGGTGCAAGTCGAGTTACAATCTTTAAGGTTAAAAATAAACAAAAATATTCACACCTTACACTCACTTTTCATATCTTGCAAATCAATAATTTTACGTTGATGAAACCACTAAAGTTACATCAGAATGCTAACAACTCTGCTATATGCATTGAAACTTGGTTGTTTGTGATGTTCGACTACGATAAAACCCCTGATGATGCACGACACGCCATTTCCTCTTGCAGACTGTGTGGCGCCGCCACGCTGGGCAACAGACAACTACAGGAAACTGTCAATGTTGACAGGTACAGTCACAGTACGACACAAATACATACAACCATACAATGTATTTAAAAATTAAAAGCCTTCTGATCTTATGGCAAGTCACAGCTTCAGTATAAACTTGCAAAAATACAGTACACTTGCCATTAATTATCTTGTGTAATTACAGTTTTAAAAAAGTATGTATAAAAAAATTATTTACAAAAACATGAAGTGTGGGCAACTTGTCCCTCACCCTGCGGCATGATGATGGACCAGTCTGAAAGCTACCCTCTCAGTCTACTCCTGCTGCTATCTTCTTCTTTTTCTATCAGTATCATATAGCTGACGTAACCGTTCCTTTCCTACCTACTGTAGACATTCACTCATCGGTGGGAGGAAAAAAGCACTACTATGAATCACTTAACCAGGCAAAGGATTATTCCTTATTGGTAGAAACTAGTCTCCAAACAATTTTTCTTGGTAAACTGTTGTTATAAGAGGGGGAGATAGAATTAAGGGGTGGGCGTTTTACCCATGCACATAGGTACAAATTTACATTTATCATGAGAATTTGATTTTAACTCAAAAATTTTACACTGAACTCGACTTGAATTGGCTCAAGGTTCATACTTGAACTGAACTATAGATTGTATAAATCAAACTCGCCCATCACTAAATATTAGGGTAATGTATTCTGAGTAAAATGATACGCCAGTAATGCAGAAAAGACTTCTGAGTGAGTTATAATTAACGAAAAAGCAGACCGCAACATAGCACATATGCCTGACAAAACAGCAGTGATACTGCCTGTGTTTTCATTCATTAAATATAAATTAATTTAATAGAGTAATGTATTCAGAGCAAAACTGTACACCAGCTATGCAANTTGTTTTCATTCATTAAATATAAATTAATTTAATAGAGTAATGTATTCAGAGCAAAACTGTACACCAGCTATGCAAAAAAGACTACTGAATGAGCTAAAATTAATTAAAAAGCAGACAGCAATGTCGTGCATATGCCTAACAACAGTTGCAATATGGCCAGTGCTTACATTTCCCACGAGAGTGTTTACTGTAAAAAAATAGTAATACTTTAACACGTAGACATCTTCACTTCAAAACTGTTTATATACTTAACAGATGGAAAAAATATTTAAGAAGTGAAACTAATGCTGTTTCAATCTCTAATAAAATGTCACATCAGTAGCAATTTATATTTTGAAACATATTAATACACAAAAATATAAGGTACATGTATTAAAAGTAAAGTTATTTTAATTGGCAAACGTGTTGTGAATAAAATGTGATAAACTCAGACTGGCTCAGAGCAATATTTCCATGTAAAAAATTAGCTTTAATGGGTAGTACTGAACAACACAATAGCCAATAGCAGTATAATAATTCCAAAAGGTTTAAATGAAAAATCAAATGCAAAATATTACCACATGTAATTNCAATAGCCAATAGCAGTATAATAATTCCAAAAGGTTTAAATGAAAAATCAAATGCAAAATATTACCACATGTAATTTTTTTTTTTTTTTTCCATCTTCTTTACAGTTTGGTATTAATAAAGTTCAGTGAAGGAGAAGTAAGTTGTATTGCCACGGGAAAATATGATGCATTTTGAGTGTGTGCACTGCTTTCTTTAGCATTTGGATAACAGACAGCAAAGGTATTGTAGAAATATCAGCAATTAAAGTTTATTTATTTTATTANGTCGAATAATGGGTTCCCCCACTCTCCCTCCCCACCGCAGTCCAATTCCCGTTACTTTTGGGTCCCCCTCATACAGTCAAACCTTGATTTTACAGATACTCACGGTCCCCCAAAATTTATCCATACGACCAAGTTGTCTATATGAACCAAAACAGCCCAATTTTGACCCATGTGGTCCCCCTTGACCACATAAAAGCCTTGTTCACATATTTCTGACAGAAAAATTATGCATTTTTTCCGATCNCCATGTGGTCCCCCTTGACCACATAAAAGCCTTGTTCACATATTTCTGACAGAAAAATTATGCATTTTTTCCGATCAAATCTAATATTAGTAATAATGGGTTGAGACTCAAAAAACTGAGTCGAGTCGAACTAACAAAGATAGACAGGCATCGAGGTACTGAAGGTGCAAGTCGAGTTACAATCTTTAAGGTTAAAAATAAACAAAAATATTCACACCTTACAATCACTTTTCATATCTTGCAAATCAATAATTTTACGTTGATGAAACCACTAAAGTTACATCAGAATGCTAACAACTCTGCTATATGCATTGAAACTTGGTTGTTTGTGATGTTCGACTACGATAAAACCCCTGATGATGCACGACACGCCGTTTCCTCTTGCAGACTGTGTGGCGCCGCCACGCTGGGCAACAGACAACTACAGGAAACTGTCAATGTTGACAGGTACAGTCACAGTACGACACAAATACATACAACCATACAATGTATTTAAAAATTAAAAGCCTTCTGATCTTATGGCAAGTCACAGCTTCAGTATAAACTTGCAAAAATACAGTACACTTGCCATTAATTATCTTGTGTAATTACAGTTTTAAAAAAGTATGTATAAAAAAATTATTTACAAAAACATGAAGTGTGGGCAACTTGTCCCTCACCCTGCGGCATGNTTTAAAAAAGTATGTATAAAAAAATTATTTACAAAAACATGAAGTGTGGGCAACTTGTCCCTCACCCTGCGGCATGCTGATGGACCAGTCTGAAAGCTACCCTCTCAGTCTACTCCTGCTGTTATCTTCTTCTTTTTCTATCAGCATCATATAGCTGACGTAACCGTTCCTTTCCTACCTACTGTAGACATTCACTCATCGGTGGGAGGAAAAAAGCACTACTATGAATCACTTAACCAGGCAAAGGATTATTCCTTATTGGTAGAAACTAGTCTCCAAACAATTTTTCTTGGTAAACTGTTGTTATAAGAGGGGGAGATAGAATTAAGGGGTGGGCGTTTTACCCATGCACATAGGTACAAATTTACATTTATCATGAGAATTTGATTTTAACTCAAAAATTTTACACTGAACTCGACTTGAATTGGCTCAAGGTTCATACTTGAACTGAACTATAGATTGTATAAATCAAACTCGCCCATCACTAAATATTAGGGTAATGTATTCTGAGTAAAATGATACGCCAGTAATGCAGAAAAGACTTCTGAGTGAGTTATAATTAACGAAAAAGCAGACAGCAACATAGCACATATGCCTGACAAAACAGCCGTGATACTGCCTGTGTTATCATTTCCCGCGACGAAATAAGACATTTTATGTTGTTTTCATTCATTAAATATAAATTAATTTAATAGAGTAATGTATTCAGAGCAAAACTGTACACCAGCTATGCAAAAAAGACTACTGAATGAGCTAAAATTAATTAAAAAGCAGACAGCAATGTCGTGCATATGCCTAACAACAGTTGCAATATGGCCAGTGCTTACATTTCCCACGAGAGTGTTTACTGTAAAAAAATAGTAATACTTTAACACGTAGACATCTTCACTTCAAAACTGTTTATATACTTAACAGATGGAAAAAATATTTAAGAAGTGAAACTAATGCTGTTTCAATCTCTAATAAAATGTCACATCAGTAGCAATTTATATTTTGAAACATATTAATACACAAAAATATAAGGTACATGTATTAAAAGTAAAGTTATTTTAATTGGCAAACGTGTTGTGAATAAAATGTGATAAACTCAGACTGGCTCAGAGCAATATTTCCATGTAAAAAATTAGCTTTAATGGGTAGTACTGAACAACACAATAGCCAATAGCAGTATAATAATTCCAAAAGGTTTAAATGAAAAATCAAATGCAAAATATTACCACATGTAATTAATTTTTGTTTTTCCATCTTCTTTACAGTTTGGTATTAATAAAGTTCAGTGAAGGAGAAGTAAGTTGTATTGCCAAGGTAAAATATGATGCATTTTGAGTGTGCACTGTTTTCTTTAGCATTTGGATAACAGACAGCAAAGGTATTGTAGAAATATCAGCAATTAAAGTTTATTTATTTTATTAGTTTATTTTTAAAAGTAAATATTTACAGCCCTGCTGTAAGAATTAGCTGCAAATGTATTTTCAGGACATCACCTCCAAATTCTAATTTTATTTTATTTGTTTTGGTTTCAGTATTTATTTTGACCGTTGTACTACTTAATTTCTACAATTGGATTAACTTGTGTTATCTGGGAAATTACATTTTAATTTCATTGCTATCATGTTATCACCACAGCCTTGCCAGTGAGGAATGAATTTAAAACTGTTTAATTGAAGGGAATTTCATATCAGGAAGTGATTTTATCAGAGATATCATCCATTGTGAGAGCAGCCCTGTGTGAATTCGGAGACTCTAATCAACAGCCATGTAGTGCAGTCCTTCGTATTTTTGCTCCTGTTAAAATTTGAGATTAATTTAGTGATAACTGCCCATTGTAAGCTAGGGAGATGTGCAGAGAGGTGCCTGAGTGTTAATCAAGCAGGGAATGAAAAGAAGAGGCCCAAAATACTTGCTTTTAGCTATTTTAGTGCTGAATTTGAGTTGCTGCCGTCTCCACTTCAAACCTAGTAGATGAGGATGAGTTTTGTTGGGTAAAGAAAATCTCACGGCTATATAATAAGGAATGCTTTCCATGTGCTTAATTTTGGATGTTTATTTGGAAAAAGTTATATTGGAAAGCTTATAAATTAAGGTTACCTCAATCTTGAACAAGACATAATAAATATTAAAATGGAAACAAATTACCACAAAAAAAATTTATTTCCACAATAATTAAGGAAAGACGTCAGGTCTTTGCCAAAAAGGAAAGAATTTGCTAACAAAAGCAAATTAGAACAAAATAGGTTAAAAAGAAAATGCCACAACATGGCACACAGTGTCTCCCGTCGATGAAAAGGGATATACCAGCATTCCAGCAAGAAGGACCCAAATACCATGTTTTCCATGCAGAAGATGAACTTATTCAACCAAGGACTGTGTTTTTTGCTGCATGTTTGTATTAGTCACGAGGGTTGGAGGGGGTGCGTTTTCCCACTGCTGTGGGAGGAAGTGAGAAGGAGAAAGGAAGACAATGCCCAAATGAAACTAAACACAAGTAGTGGTGCGGCAGTGAGAGTGAGGAAGGCTGAATCGGTCAAGATTACGGCAGTCATAAAGAAAGAGGGGAGAGTGAGAGAATGAGGAAGGAACAAAAAGTCGCTCAGATATAAAATCACCATCCAACACATTTAGGATCGTTATATTTTCTTGCGGAAACTCATTTTCCATTCTGTACTGCGTAATTAACTTCTTTTAACTTGAACTTGACAGTGTAGTGGCACTTTTTCCATCCATTGCTTTCCTTTGTATGTCGCTGTATTGCACTTATGCAATAAAAAGTTGATGAACAGTGAAGCTACGGCATCTTGTAAAGCAGATGTCACTGGACTCCTTCTAAACAAGCAACTCCAATACCAAGTGGCTTGTTTTTACATCCCTGAAAGGGTGCTGGTGGAAGAGAAGAACAGGGGCGGAGGGGCATGAGGGGATGCAGGAAAAAGGCGAGAGCGACATGTGACATCGACAAAAACTGCTTTCTACCACTGGTCCTCTTCCCAATGTCAAGTCACTGGCACGGAATATTTTTTGTTTTACGCTGCCCACAACAAAAAAAAAAGTGGGATGGTGATGACATTGTGAGCTACAACCATTTTTTGAGAAAACAGAAAACCCAGCGCATAATGGAATCCTTGTACCATGGTTGAAGAAACTGTCTACAAAAACAAATACACGGATAATTGAATCCGTGGATCTAGAAGCTGCAGTTGACGAGGAATTACTGTACATGAACTGTGAACTGCACTAGATATTCTGCAATGTGTATACTCATTTATAATAAAAGTGTATTATGATGTGGGCAGTAAGCCTTACCTATAACAATGCCGGCCAGCCCAAATACGACCACCTCACAGTTGATGTCGAGGAGTGCTCCCAGCATGTAACTGCTCAAGGCAGTTCCCAAATGACCCATCATCAGCGAGAGACAGACTGCCATGGCCCTGCAGTTAAGCACACAACACACAAATCTCAAACATTTGCTCCCTGATTGTGCACATTACTACTACATGTTGTGCACTATACCACTGTTTTAGCAAGTTGCTATGAGGAAAAGGTAAATGGCACGTTTCTAAAATACTACGGAAAATGCCAAAACTATTGTATGAGTTAACTTTAACTTCCCTTAGGTGACCTAAATGACTGAGGTCCTTAAGTAACTTCTTTCACAATATCAGACTATATACTCTCTTCTCCGCCATGGAAGTTGAAAAACAGAATAGGGTGAAGGGTTATGCAAGTTATCTCCTCCATAAAATACAATTCTCAGCATTTCGTCGCCACACTTTCCTGGGTTTCCGTTTCTATCATCTCACGTTTTCTCTTAGCTCTCTGTTCCAGTTGCCGTGGCAACATGAACGTTTCAAGGGGATCATGCATGAGCCGACACCCAAACATGAAAATTGCATTCAAACAGCACATTTTGCTAACTGGGTACATAAAATCATGCTCGCACATCCCTAATGAACTTTGCTTGAAAAAGCAGTGGAAGTTAAGAATTTTTTCAACGAGGTTTTCATTGATTAAATGTACATTTACATATTAGTGTCACGTATTCTGAAAAAAATTACACCCCAGTTATGCAGAAAAGATTAATGACCGAGTTAAAATTGACGTAAAAGCACACAGCAGCCACAATACAGTCTGTGATTACATTTCCTGCGAGGAAATAACACATTTTATATTGTTTTCATTGATGAAATATAAGTTAATTCGATAGGGTGGTGTATTATAAGCAAAAAAACGATGCAGAAAATTTTCAGGGCCCAATATTTTTTTCAGTAAACAATGTTTTTGCTCCAATTCTCCCCTAAAACTGTAGCATATTTTTGTACACAATTAAGCCTCTATTAGAATAAGCAGTGTCAGATTAACATAAGGGTGGACCCGGTGGCCGCCGAGAGCCTCACCTGGAAAAGGGTTTCACATACACCATCCAGGAAAACCTTGTATTACACTGTGTGACAACAAATAACATTAGGTTAAATTCTTTCCTGCAGTTCTTAACCTTAGCCTCTTTCCTCTTTGGCTTGTGGAATGAAAAACAATTGTCTGATAATTATTTTTAACTGAAATTTTCTTGAATTTAATTAAGTTTTATTGTTGAGAGAATTTAGTACAACTTACTTTTACTATTTTTGATAATGAGAGAAAGCTACAATACTGTAACACAACCAAAAAACATAAAAGAGTTTTCACTAATAAAACAATGACACTAAAGGCAATTTTCCATCATTATTATTCTCCTTTATACCTTCTAAAATAATTCACTTAACACAATAATCAAATCACGTATCCATAAATAAAAAAAACCGCTGAAAGGTGTAATTAGGCAGAAAATATTAGCACCGGATGTAGTCATTTAGTTTTGAGTCGAGTAGCTGCTTAATGGTGCACATTCTTTTGGCTGCAATTTCAAAATTTGTATCATGAGACTGGGTGAGAGACCGTCCAATGTTCTGAGAAGAGGAAGCTTTGTTTTCCGTGTGTATAATATTCAGTTATATAAAATGTGCACTAGTAATTTCATCCTCTAGAATTAGCACAAGAATTTAAGTAAAGTATTTAATCCATTTTCTTTTTTAATTTAAATTAATTTTTCATTTTTTATATAATTTAATTTTATTTTATTTTAGAGCAATTTCATCTCACTCCTCAAATCTTGTCGGTGTGATAACAGCAGAAAGCAATCAGGTCAACAAAGTCTTGTAAAACCCAACTTTAATCTTGTCGGTAAATGTAAAAATCTTTGACTCTCTAGACTCATACCCGAAAAACATAACCAGAAAAGAGGTAGCTTTGACTAATACGAAAGTTCTGCGTTTGGTGATAAATAGAAATACAAGTTCCGAGAATTCTGAGATGAGAATTTCAAGACGCAGCACTCAACTTAAATCTTTAAACAAAAGTAGAGACCGAGACACTATTCTTAAAGGAAGAGGTAACTGAGAGTACAGACTTATGTTGATAATTATAATAATTATCAACATTTTGATTTTGAATCTAAAACATGCACAGAAGTGTATGTATTTCTGTTGCCAAATGTTGCTCCTGTCACTACTGTACATTATTCGACCTCTAACTGCCGCGGTGAACTAGCGAGTCTTTGCAGCTGAAAATGTTTTGTGGTGTGCTATAATCATTCACTCTTCTGCTTATCGAGAGCCACTTTACATCTTGGAAACAATAAGCGGGATGGAAGTTACCTTGGCACGAAGTGCATCAGATTATCGTAAACTCCACATTAATTATTAGCCTTTGCATTTGTGTTGCATAATACCTAAAACTTGTTTTTCTTCATTTTCAACTTGTAACGTGGTCATCTACAAAATTTGGTTATAGAGGTCTGCAACTCAATAAACTGAATTTGCTGGAAATTTAAAATTATGGTGTGGTACAAATTGAACATTTTATAGATATTAATAGCAGAGTGAGGTCAACATAAAATAAAACTGAGACAGTCGTATTAGTTGAACTATAATACTGATTTAAGCTCAGAAATTTATTTGTACTTTAGAATAACCTCCTTTATATGAAATATGAGGAACTAGGAAATATTTGCGAAATAATCTTCAGATATGCGAACGCAAGCAAAACTCTTCTGCTGGACTGCTGTCCCAAAGAACTCAGTACACAGCCTCAACTGTGTGGAGATTCCAAGAAGCAATAAGCTGCTGAGTGATAGGTCGTTATCCCCAGGGCACCTACTGCCTTGCCACTCTCCTCCACCCTCCCGGGCAGGCACATAATGGTCAATGAGTTTCCCTTCTACTCAACTCTTAACATCCAGGTCTTGAGAGCTGATGAGGGTGAAGTGAGGTGAGTATGGAGCAGCACCGGAATGAAGGGGTGAGGGAAACAGGTAATCCCCGAGAAAACCTGCTGACCAGCGGCATCGTCCGACATAATTTCGACATGCAAAAATCCGGGAGCGATTCCGCCAGGTATTGAACCTGGTTCGCCTAGGTGGGAGGTGAGTAGTCTAACCACAACACCACTGCAGCCGTGCTTCTTATGGGGAAAAATGGATTAATTAATGGACTTTTTGCATAATGAACACTTGCCGGGAACGTGACCTGTCTGTAAACAAGGACTTACTCTATCATTATTTCATTAATGTATTTCCTCATGGGAAATGTAAACAAGGCCCATATCACGCTATATGTTAGGCCTATTTCCAATTTTATCGTCTAGTTTTTTTATTACTCAGAGTTTGTTTCTGCACAACTGGGATATCGTTTTGCAAGGGTGCAGATTATGTCTAAATGCATGAATGAGGTTTGGGGAAATTAAGGTAACTCAGAGGAAATTTCTGTTGAAAAAAATAAATACTGTATTTACCTGGAAACAGGTTACTCTCATGTGTTGGTCGCACCATATATTTGAATTAAGTAAGTATATTTTCAACCATTTGAGAAATATAATTTGTTAGAATAATAAAACAAATATATGGGTACATGAATTTTGCTCTGTGTACTTTCATATAAATTGTGTGTAAACAGTAGGGCACTACACCTCACTGCACGTTCCATCTCTCTCTCTCTCTCTCTCCAACTTGCTTACTTCCCCTTTCTTCTGCCCACCCCACTTCCACCCTTGCCCTTTCCAAGTGATGAGTCACATGCTATTAGAAAAAAGACTAGTAGGAGGGGGTTGGAGTAGAAATGGTGAAAGAGAGGGAGCCACGAGTAAACAGTTCATTTCAGTTGCTTTTGAGGGGCGAGATTGCTGCTTACCCATACATATTTTTCCTACAATAATAAGTGTGCCATGATCTTTATAATGTAGATTGTGTATTGCCGCATTGTCTTTACTAGGGTATACAAGTGTAAATTTGTGTTTTATTATGTATACTGAAAATTACAGAGGAAACTAATAATTACATCCGCTACTTTTGAAAGTAAAGATGAAGTGAATTGTGCATTTTGTAAATGGCAAGGCCAATGTGATAAACTCATATATCAGGTTTTGAATAAATATTCATATGAAAAACCAAAAATTGGTGATCGGTGTAGCATTTCCAGGTTTTTTAAATGTAAAACTTGGGATCTACTTTGAAATGTGACTGAAAATTATTTGCCTTTCAATAGTAGCTGCGAACCTTCACACAAACTAGGAAAACTTGATTGATAGCTAACTTGAAGGAAAACTTTGTGGGAATTACAGTCAGTTGCATCTTGAGCAGAGGATAGTGCCAAAAAGTCTCCCGATTTCAAAAAACCGTTATCAACAATACTACAATAGTTTTCTAGTCTTGCCAATAAAGTTGAGGAGTTATTAAAACCAAATCAATTTGAAAAGGCCAAAGTTGTTCCCCCGACTTTAACACACGATAATAATGAATTTGAAATAAAATTTTAGTCAATTAGAAACTGCAAATCAATTTCAGAAATTTGTCAAACGATGCCATGTTTAGACGGGGCAACTGCAACAATTCAGTCCTCTTGATGTGTAGAACACTAAAAAAAAAATATATATATATATATATTCCTAAGGAGGTAGTTGTTCTTGAAACCAGTATTTTTTCTCTTGCAAATGAAAAAACAGTTAATACAATGTACTCAAAGTTTCAGAATTTGAAGACTTGCCTAATTGATTATTTACAGTCAAATGTACATAAATGGTGTACATATAAAGTTTTCTGAAACCATGGAAAAGAAAGATATGTTGATAAAAAAAAGAACATGAAAAGATGGGAAATTGGCTATTGCAGGGCTGCTTACAGTGTAGTTACAGAAGACAAGGGGTGCAAGAACATATTTTGAATGTTTAAGTTGAAACATTTCAAATAATGCTGATGTTGGTAAACTTAACCACTTAACCAAATTTTACATAG